>JADRCD010175709.1:0-27172 GCA_019843815.1 Montemys delectorum | reverse complement strand
TCTTTCTTTCTTTCTTTCTTTCTTTCTTTCTTTCTTTCTTTCTTTCTTTCTTTCTTTTTTTCCTTCCTTCTTTCCTTCCTTCCCTCCATCTCCCCCCACCCTCTCAGTTTTCAAGACAGGGTTCCTCTGTGTAGCTCTTGCTAACCTGGAACTCACTCTGTAGACCAGGTTGGCCTTAAACTCAGAGACCCACCTGCCTCTGCCTCCTGAGTGCTGGGATTAAAGGTGGATGCCCCTGCCACCTGGCTAAAATTTACTTATGTATTATGTGTATATTTGCGTGCCTGTATACATTTATGTTTACCATAAGTATGTGTAGGAACTGGAGTTACAGATAGTTGTAAGTTATCTGATGTGGGTGCAGGGAATTGAACCAGGTCCTCTGGAAGAATAGCCAGTGTTTTTAACCACTGAGCCATCTCAACACCTACCCAAGTATTTACTTTTAACATGTTCATAATTCCTGAGTTATTTCCTCACCTGGATTTCCTAACTAATTAATTATTCCTAATTGTAATGGTTCATTATTTAGATTAATGAACTAGGAAGCACCACACTCTGAACATATACAAAGAGATCCTGTGTTTTTATCCTTTAACTTTATAATTAACCAATTCATGGTTCCCAATCCCCTCAACTATTTTGAAGCAAACCTAAACGCCGAATCTTTTCATCATTAAATTACTTAAATATTTTTTTTTTGAGACAGGGTTTCCTTGGCTGTCCTGGAACTCATTCTGTAGACACTCGAACTCAGAAATCCACCTGCCTCTGCTTCCCAAGTGCTGGAATTAAAGGTGTGCGCCACCACTGCCCGTCTACATTTTACAAATCAGATCAACTTTGTAATAGAATTTGTACTGGTAAAGAATCTGCTCTAAATGACTCTGCTTTGAAACATGAATAGTTTTTATGGCATTAATATAACTAGTAATTAAACTATATCTTCTATTTTTATATGCAGGAGTCTAGATCTTACATAAAATGGATGTTTCTCACACTGTTATTGAACACTAAGTGCATAATCTATTCAGTAAAATCCAAGCTGCCATGGAAGAAATACCAATAAAAGTTGCTGTCCGAATTAGACCTCTGCTTTGCAAAGAAGTTCTACATAATCATCAAGTTTGTGTGAGGGATATTCCAAACACCCAGCAGATTATCATTGGGAGAGATAGAGTTTTTACTTTTGATTTTGTTTTTGGCAAAAACTCCACTCAAGATGAAGTTTATAACACATGTATTAAGCCCCTAGTGCTGTCGCTCATCGAGGGCTATAACGCAACTGTTTTTGCATATGGACAAACTGGATCTGGGAAGACATACACCATCGGAGGAGGCCATGTTGGTAAGATTTTCAAACTCTTAGCATTTTATAACAGGAATCAAGACTTCATTTCTTTATGACTGAGCACTAGTCTGCAGTGTGTTTTCCTTGGCTTTGCCTTGTCTCCCGATTTAGCTGGAACAAACACTGGTGTACAGCCATCTGCTTCAGCCCATCATAGACCTTAACATTTTAAATCTTGTTTTGCTTTTTTTGGTACTGGAAATAGAATTAGGTTGCTGGCTAAGCACCATAATACTGAGCTACATCACTAGCCTTCTCTTAGCTTTTTTTGTTTGTTTGTTTGTTTGTTTGTTTCAAAGGAAAGAGTCACTCAGTTGCCTATGCTAGCCTTAAACTTATTCTGTAGCCCAAGTTGTCCTTGAAATTAGGATTCTTCCACCTCAGCCCTCATTAGAGTTGGGTTTGCAGGTATGTGGCACTAGGCCCTCCCCTGTCATTGCCTTTTTAAGTTAATTTTTGAGGTTA
This sequence comes from Montemys delectorum, assembly GCA_019843815.1. Taxonomy (NCBI): domain Eukaryota; kingdom Metazoa; phylum Chordata; class Mammalia; order Rodentia; family Muridae; genus Montemys; species Montemys delectorum. Next base: position 25,356 of record JADRCD010175709.1, on the reverse strand, counting down.
ACATAAAAGTAATAGATTTGGGCTGGAGAGATGGCTCAGTGGTTAAGAGCACTGACTACTCTACTGAAGGTTATGAGTTCAAATCCCAGCAACCACATTGTGGCTTACAGCCATCAGTAATGAGAACTGATGTCCTCTTCTGGGGTATCTGACGATAGCTACAGTGTACTTACATATAATAAATAAATAAATCTTTAAAAAGTAATAGGTTTGTTTCCTCATAGCCTCTTCATATACATGTCATTATGTTTTCCTCAGCCGAGGGCCTTCCTCACTACCCTCTCTCGTGCTGTCATTTTCTCCAGCTGCGCCTTTAGTCAGTTCCACATCTGCTTCTTACTACATGTTCTGTTATATTAGTTCCCAACTCCAGAAACTGGAGTTCCAGGTAATTGCCAGTGGATGATGACAATCAGACTCAGGTCCTCTGGAAAGCAGCAGTGCTCCTAACCACTGAGCTAACTCTCTACCCTGTCATTTGTTTCTTGAAGGTGGCCACTCTGACTGGGATGAAATGAAGTCTCAATTTAAAAAAGAAATTTGTAATTAATTTTATTTCTTATATGTGTGTGTGTGTGCTTGCTTGCTTGCATGCACACACGTGTGCGGGAGCCCTTGGATGCCAAAGAGAGGGGCATCGATCCTCTGAAACTGGAGTCATAGGTCATTGTGAGCTGCTTTGTAGGTTCTGAGAATCAAACCTGAATCTTTTGCAATGCCATTAAATACTCTTAACTGCTGCACCATCTCCAAACCCCACACTTTTCAAAGAAGAGTCTCACTGTGCAACCATAGGTGGCTTCTGACTCAGAGATTCTCTTGCCTCTGTTTCTTGAGTTCTGGGACTACAGGTATGCAACAACACACTGCTCAATAGATTATTATTTGCATTTCACCACTGGCTAAAGATATTGGATACTTTTTCAAATATTTATCGGTCATTATATTTCTTTTTAATATTAATTTTATTTTATTGTCCTGGGATCCAGAAGACTATTTCCTTACAAGTGTATTATGTAATTTGAGTGTATTCTCCCAATGCCCTCTACTTCCTCTCTTGCTCCTCTCCCTTCTCATCAAGCCTCTTTGTCCCCAGACAGTTTCACTTCTCCTTTCATGTCTTCTATACATATATGACACTGTGTCTATAGACATATAAACATGTGGTATAAACCACATGTTTGTTGTCTACTCCTCCGTTGATGGATACCTGGGTTGATTCCATAACTTAGCTTGTAAATAATGCTGCAGTGAGCCCCATGCAAGTGTCTGTGGACTATGTTGACTTGGAATGTGTGGGTTAAACACCCAGAGCTGGTTTGGCTGAGTCAGGGCAGGTCTGGTTTGCTTCTCAAGGGCCTTGCATTTTTATGATCTCCATGATGTTCGGACTAGTTTGCATCCCACCAGCAGGCACAAGTCTGTGTTGTCTGTATCCTTGTCAGAATTTGTTGTTGTCTTGATGACTGATGTTCCAGCAGGGACTTCTTTTGAGAACGGTCTATTCTGTTAATGGGGTAAATTTTGGAGCTTTTTGTGTATTCTAGATATTAATACGTGTGTGTTAATAGTTGAGGAAGATACTTTTTGATCCTGTACTCCTTTAACTCAAGAGATTGTTTACTTAGCTGTATGACACAAATGTTAATTTTATGTAATTTGTCACTTTGGGGGATAATTTCTATGTCATTATAGTTCTTTATAGAAAAATTATGTCTATGTATATCCTTAAATTTTATTTATTATTGGGGGTACATGCCATAGCATCTGAATGGGGTCAGAGGACAACTCTCAGTGTGGCTGAGGATGACTTTGAATTTCTGATCCCCCTTGTTCCACCTCCTGGTGCTGAGATGCAGACATGCACCCTTTGTCGAGTCTGTGTAGTGCTGGGGCTCGGATCCAGAGCTCCATGCACATCAGCAAACACTCTCCAGTGCACTGCATCCCCAACCCATGGAAACTGATACTGAAATTCGTGTGCATCAAGATCTGAAACTGTCCTCTGGGACTGTCCATCCCCTCCCCCACTCTGTCTTATAGTCATCTATTCCGACTTCTACAGCCATTGAGGGCCATCTGTTGAGATAATCCTAAAGTTATCACTCTGCTAAGTGCGGTGGTCAGCTCTTATTTCTTACCTCACTGGATCCATTAGCACATTCTCTACTTGGTTTCTAGTGACTGACCACAGTCTTGGTCCTTCTCCTATGATACTGGTCTCTCTGCAGGTGCTCTGGCAAGTGAACTGATACATGAAGTGCTCTGGAGCTCAGGTGTTGGCTCTCCTCCAGGCACCCTTGCTTTAAAAAATCTTGTTCTTAGTGGTCACAGCCAGGCTCTTTCTATTACATGCTGTCTGTATACAGATGGCTTCTAGTTATTTCCCTCAATCCAGATAACTGTTAAAACTCTGAGGACGCAGGTCCAATGGCTTGATTATCTTGATAGGTTAGAAGCATGTGCTTTCTTTTCCTCCAACCCACTAAACCCAATGGCAACTGCAGTGACTGAGCACACCCTGCAGTCATCTTGACCAGTGCTTTCTCTTGTATGTCACATCCAGTCTGTCAGAAACTTTTCAGTCTGGTTTTTAAAAGATTATATTTATGTATATGAATGTTTTGCCTATATGTATGTGTGTGTACATGTATGCTGGGTGCCAGTGGAGACCAGAAGAGGGTATTAGATCCCCTGAGATTAGAGTTACAAATGAACTGGGTGCTGGCAACTGAACCTGGGTTCTTTGGAAGAGCAGCCAATGCTTTTAACCAATGAATTCACTCCTCAATTCCCCGACCCCTGCAGGATAAGGCCTTACTTTGTAGCTTTGGCTGGCCTCAAACCCTTAATAATCCTCTCTCCTAAACTGTAAGGTTATAGGTTTGTGATGTCACATGCAGTTGACAGAAAGCTTTAATGGCTTTTCAACATAAATGCAGGTTCCATCTTGATACCATATCAAGCTCTGTTAGATATATGTTCTAAACCCCCAGTTAACCAGATTGCTACAGGAGCCTCTGAGGTGGTCTCTCCACTCACACTCCAGCAAAAGACAGTAGGACTGTCAAGTGAGGACTGTCCTCCACTACTTTTTAAAATTTCAGACCATAACGTTACTGCTCTCTTTGTGGATCTGACCTCCAGCCACAAGGAATCCAAGTGGGTAGCCATCCACGAGGGCTTCCATGGTTTGCACCATGGTGCATGGGTGCCACCCCTCTGACCTTATCTCTCTTCGGTCTGTCCTTGCTCCTGATGCTGGCTGTGCCGACCTTTGACCTTTTTTGTGATCATATCATCTGGTGCTTTGACATGTGTTCTGCTCTCAAGTGCTTTGGTTTTTGCTTTTTGTTTGTTTTGTTTTTCTTTTTTCTTTTTTCTCTCTTTCTTCCCCCTGCCCCCTCCAAGATAGGGTTTCTCTGTGTAGCCCTGGCTGTCCTGGAACTCACTCTGTAGACCAGGCTGGCCTTGAACTCAGAAATCCACCTGCCTCTGCCTCCCAAGTGCTGGGATTAAAGGCGTGTGCCACCATCACCCGGCTTCTCAAGTTGCTTTGTATTTGAACTGCAGTCACAGCCTCACACATGCTTTACCCCACCCTCCGCTCATTCTGCTTGTTTATTTTGGTTCATCTGAGTGTGTTTTTGAGATAGCCTTGCTCTGTCCAGTTGACTGTAAATTCTCAGCCCTTAATCTCAGTGCCCCAGTGGAATTTCAGGTGTCTATCACCACGTGTGGCCAGCATTTTAATATATCATATAATTTACAGTTTTTATTTATTGTTCCTGCCTGTTTCTTTGTAGAATTCTACCACATTAGGAAATTTTCCCTTTACTTTGTTGATTGTGCCAGAGCCCTAGAGTGTTGCATTATATGTAGTAAATACTAAACACATATTTGTTAAATGGATAAATTCTGCATAAGGGATGTATGTGAACTATGCATGGTCTGTGCATAGTGAGTGCACACACACGTGTATGTTTTCATGTCTGTGCAAGCACATGCAGAGGCCAGAGGAGGGTGTCGGATGTTGTGCTGTCATTCTCAACTCTGTTCCCCTGAGACAGCGTCTCTCCCTGAGTCTGGGGACAACCTGGGATGCTCTTGGCTTTCCTGCTGGAGTTACAGATGCTTTTGTGCCGTGCCTGACTTTTACATGGGTACTGGAGCCTGTGCAGAGAGAGCTCTTACCCGGTGAGCCATGCTCCCAGCCTGTTGCCTCTGGATTTTATATTGTGTGGTCTAGTCCTGGCTAAGTTCAATTAATGATATACTTTTTGAGATTCTGTCTTGCTATGCAACCCTGGCTGGAACTCAGTATGTAGACCAGCCAGGCTGCCTCTGTCTCTTGAGTGCTAGAAGTAAAGGTATGTGCCACCATGCCTGTCCAGGTTTATAATTCTTATAATAGAAATGTAAGAAAAATATATTAAGCATAAGTTCCAGATTGTAGCCTTTGTTTATTTCGACTCAGATATGCTTTCTATTTCTGAATTTTCAGCATCAGTTGTGGAGGGTCAAAAGGGTATCATTCCTCGAGCTATCCAAGAAATATTTCAGAGCATCTCTGAAAACCCTAGCATTAACTTTAAAATCAAAGTGTCGTATATAGAAGTGTACAAGGAAGACCTAAGAGATCTTCTAGAGTTGGAGACATCCATGAAGGACCTTCACATCCGAGAAGATGAGAAGGGGAACACAGGTGAAGTAACTCAGTGAAACTATAGAGAACCTTCATAAGACCCAGGGGCCTGTCAGGATGCCGAGAATAAAGAGTCTGCATGGTGGATTTGGTTTACTTTGTGTTCATATTCTTGGTTTGCCATGCTGGAAATCCATCCAGGCTAGGAGAGTGCTGTGCCACTGAGTCCAACACGCAGCTGCCTTTTTTGTTTTTAATTTTAGAAGATTGTGGGACAGAGTCTCATTATAAATGGCCTGACCTGGCCTTTAACTCACTTTCCCAGGCTGGCTTTGAGCTGTGAATCCTTCTGCCTCAGCCTCAGGAGTACATTGGATCACAGATTTGCGCCACCAGCCATGGCTCCTGTTTTCATAGAATAATTACAAACCAAAATATGGAAACAATATGTTCTCTCTGTTTTGTTTATTTTGTTTTTCTTGATTCTGGAGCTTGAGCCCAGGGCCTCACATGCTCATCTTTGTCCACACTCTGCCTCTGAGCTATGTAGCTGCAGCCCCAGAGGTTTTGAGTGTCATTCGTTCTAAAGAATTCATTATGATATTTGACCAAAAGCAAGAATTGGATCTTAACAAATAAAATACATCCTTTAGAGTTTAAATTTGAATCCTATTTTTAAAAATAATTTCTGTTGGAGTTTTTTTGAAATTATTTAATGATATTCACTGATGTTACTGTTATTTGAAACATTGCTTTTTTTAAAAAAAAAAAAGGTTGTCTTTTTGGGTTGCTTAGCAAAGGGTAACTGTTGTGTGATTAATTTAATTGTACTAGATTTTGATGAAAATTTGGTTTTAAAACTTTGTGTTTTAAGTGATTGTTGGGGCCAAGGAATGCCAAGTAGAGAGCGTGGAGGATGTGATGAGTCTCCTGCAGGTAGGGAATGCGGCCAGGCACACAGGCACCACCCAGATGAATGAGCACTCCAGTAGATCACACGCCATTTTCACAATAAATGTGTGCCAAGTTGAGAAAAATACAGAGGCAGCTGAAGCCGGAGAGTGGTACTCACATCGGCATATTGTCTCCAAATTCCACTTTGTGGATTTGGCTGGATCAGAAAGAGTGACCAAGACCGGGAATACTGGCGAACGATTCAAAGAGTCCATTCAAATCAACAGTGGGCTGCTTGCTCTAGGAAACGTAATAAGTGCCCTTGGAGACCCACGCAGGAAGAGCTCTCATATTCCATATAGGGATGCTAAGATTACCCGGCTTCTGAAAGACTCCCTGGGCGGCAGTGCCAAGACTGTCATGATCACGTGTGTCAGCCCATCCTCCTCAGATTTTGATGAGTCCTTAAATTCTCTCAAATATGCCAACAGAGCACGGAACATTAGAAACAAACCTACTTTAAACTTCAGCCCCCAGGCAGACCGAATGGATGAAATGGAGTTTGAGATAAAGCTGCTGCGAGAAGCTTTGCAAAGCCATCAGGCCAGCATCAGCCAAACTAGCCAGATCTCTTCAGAGAATGTTCCCGACCAGGATCGAATCCATTCTCTGGAGGAACAGGTAGCTCAGCTCCAGGAGGAATGTCTGGGGTACCAGGACTGCATAGAGCAAGCATTCTCCTTCCTGGTGGACTTAAAAGATGCTGTCAGGCTAAACCAGAAACAGCAGCACAAGCTACAAGAGTGGTTTAGCAGGACTCAGGAAGTCAGGAAGGCTGTCCTCACCCCATTGCCTGGAAACCAGGGCATTGGGAACCTGGAAGAAGGACCCCAGCATGTGACAGTTCTCCAGCTGAAGAGAGAACTTAAGAAATACCAGGTACTTAGACATTATTAATTAATTACTGTATTTAAAGACTGTGTCTTGCTATGTAACTAGGCTGGAACTCAGTGTGTAGACCAGCCAGGCTGGCCTGGAGTCTTCCCTTTGTTTCTTGTGTGCTGGGATTATAGGAGGGTATGGTTCCACCTGACTAAGAACCCCACTTACTCTGTTGACAAAGGGATTAAGCACACAGCCTTCATATACTAGGAAAGTACTGTGCTTTCTGAGACATCCCTGATCTATTTTGTCTTCTTTGAAATAAGATCTTAGTCTATTATTTAGGCTGGTCTGGAACTCATTATGTGCCCAGGCTGGCTTTGAACTCAGGGCAGTCCTCCTGCCTCTGTTGGAGTTATGGGTGTGAGCTCTCATACCTGACTCATAGATAGAACTTGTTTAAGTACTACGTCTATTTGGACAAGTACATTCTAAAAGTTATTTGGAAATTTCCAAAGTTCTAAATTATTAAAAAATGTTTATTTACTTTTGTGTGGATGGAGTATGAATGGCATGTGACAAGTACAGGCATGTGTTTGTGGAGGTCAGAGAACAGCTTTTGAGAGCAGTTTTCTTTTTTAAGAATTATAGAAAAGTTAGGTGGTGTGTTGGTACATTTCTTTAACCTCACCACTAGGGAGGCAGAAGCTGGTCAACCTCTGTGAGATCTAGACCATCCTGGTCTATACAGTGAGATATAGACTATCCTGGTCTATACAGAGGGATATAAGCTAGCCTGATTTACACAGTGAGATCTAGGGCATCCTGGTCTATACAGTGAGATCTAAGCTTTTCTTTTAAAAAAAAACAAACAAAACAAAACAAAACGAAAAAAAAAAACAAAAAAGGAAATAAGAATATGAAAATCTCACTTGCCTTTCTTAGCATCTCTGTGTCTCATTTCCTATTCTTTCTCAGATTTGTTCTTTGTTAATTTCTTTTCTCCTATGATGTGATCAAAGTACATTTTAAGGTATATTTACTAAATAGAACCTTGTGAACGTTCATAGCAATTTAGAGGATCAAAGAAACATTTTTACAAACAAAGTTAAGTTGTATTGCACCGAGTTTTCTTCTTTTGCATGTGTGTGGTTGTGACTGAACATGCTAGGCACTCACTGTATCCCTGAGCTATGCTATGCCTCGGTCTTTTTTTTTTTTTTTTGTTCCTCTTCTCTCTTCCTTTCTTCCTCCCTCCTCCTCTCCTTCCTCCCCCCCCCCACCTTCTCTTCTGCTTCCTTCTTCCTCACAGTCTCGTATGATAGTGCAGACTTGCTAGGAACTACCTCAATATTTTAGTCATTCTAGAACCTTGAATGATCTTCTGTCTCAGTCTCCCAAGAGCTGGGATCACAGGTATGATCCACCATGCCTGGCTTATAGATCTGTGGTTCTTTTTGTTTTTAAGACAGGATTTCATATAGGCCAGATTGGCCTCTAACTTGTTACGTAGCTAAGGATGGCCTTCAACATCTCATCTTTCTTTTCCTACCTCCCGGTACTGAGATTATATAAATAAGTACATCAACCATACCTAGTTTTATTTAGTGCTAGAAATCAAACTCAGGGCTTTATGCATGCTAGGTGGGTATTCTGCCAATTGAGTTACATCCCTAGGGTACCACTATGGTTCTTGAAAGAAGAAATATTTTATATCTTGAGTTTGGATTATACACTTATTTATTATATTTATGTATTCTTTATTTTGAAGAATTTTATTATTTGCTGGGATTAAAGGTGAGGTGTATGCTATATACCTGTCTACATACTTAATTTTTAAATAATGTGGGTGTGTACATGTATACATAATATGTATATATTTAGTTGAAAATGATTCTTCATACTTGAAAATTACATTTATTTGTGTGTGTTGCACGTGCACGTGTATAGAGGTCAGAGGACAATTTGCAGGAGTCAGTTTTCTCCTTCCACCATGTAGGACCCAGGATTGAACTCACATCATCAGGCTTAGTGGTAGTGCTTCACCCTTGAGCCATATCACTCATCTTTTTTTTAATTGATTTAAGTTTTATTGCATTATGATGAGAAAAGATACATGATTTCAATTTATCTGAATTTGTTAACATTTAAAAACATATTTTAAGTAAATAGAATTAAATTACATTCTTGTTTCCCTTTTGTACCCCACTCCTCCCAGAGACCCCCCTTCAATACCTACAATACCTTTTTTGTCATATTCTTTGAAATTTATAAAATATCATAACAATAAAATGAGTATTATAAAATTTGTTCAATATAAAACAACAATCAATTTAACAGTCTTACATAGATGCTTATCTACAGCAGTACTGAAAATACATATGTTTTTCTCAATTTAAATTTTACACCTTTCTTAATAAACATTATGTAGAGGAGCTAGTAGAGAACAAAATAAAGTCAGTTCTGCTTTTGTAGGGTTTGCAAGCAACCCCCATAAGGGGCCTTCAGTTGTTCTGTAAGTAACAGTACCCCACTTGTATTGCCTTTTGCCTTTTAAATATTTTGTGGGTTTTTTCTTTGTTTTTAATTACTTTATCCTTTTATATATAGGGAGTGTTTTTCCTGCATTTATGTATGTGTGATGCCCACAGAGGTGAGAAGAAGGCATCAAGTCCCCTGGAATTGAAGTTGCAGACAGTTCTGAGCTGCCTGGATGGTGGGGATGGAACCCATGTGCTTTAGAGAGTAGCCAGTGCTCTTAAGCCACTGAGTCATCTCTTTCCAACCATGTTTTCCTAAGGAAGGATCTCAAATAGCACAAGATAGCCTTGAACTCTATCTTCAGAACTCCAGTTCTAGAGGATCTGGCACCCTCAAAAAGACATGCATGCAGACAAAAAGCATCAGTACACATAAAAATAACTGAATGGAGGGGGGAGGGGGAGAGAGAGAGAGGAGGGAGGTAGGAAAGGAGGGAGGAGGGAGGAAGGAAAGAAGGAAGGAAGGAAGGAAACAAAAGGAGCTGGTGCATACCTGCCATCTCAGCACTTGGCAGGCAGAAGTAGGAGGATCATGAACTCCAGGCCAGCCTGCACTGCACAGTGAGTTCCAAGACAGTATGGGGTACCACTGTCATGTGCCACCATGCCCACTGTCATGTGCCACCATGCTCACTTTTTTTTTTTAAGCAGGGAAACATAATTAGAAACACAGTCTTTTTAGTTACAGGTTTCAGCAAAACACCTTTTTACATAAACCAGGAGGAAACTGTCTCACATGGTACATGTGGCAGGCACACGCCTGTCATCCCAATACTCAGGAGGCTGAGGCAGGAGGGTCTAGGGCTGCTAATGGAATCCTCTCTGAAAACAAGCAAACGAACGAGAGCTCTTCTTAAACTTTTAAAATTCAGAGTGAGTTTTCACTTTTAAAGTTTGAAATTTCCCATTAGACCTTTCAAACCATGGACTGTGTATATATCTTAGGGGTAGGACACCTGCCTGAGACTTGTGAAGAAGCCCTGGCTTTGATCTCTAGCTCCGGGGCCAGCTTAGCAGAGCTGCTTACATTTCTGATGTCTTTACTGTGTGCCGTACTTGGTAGAAGACACTTGTATCTTCTTGTGCTTTAGCAAGAGCTTGTCAAAACTATAAGGAAAATCTATCCTTATGTAGATTTATAAGGCAGAGATGAGTATTTCAGTAACTTTTGAGATAAATCATGGACATTCTTTCATACTACACCAAATCTTAATTAAAATTTTTCTTTGTTGACTTGCAAGGAGTGATTTGAAATTATTTTATTATATCATGATTTATAAAATAAAACTTATTTTATACTGGTCTCTGTCTTGACCTTTGAGTAGTTCTTTTCTGCATATGATTTTGAATGATTATACAATTGTCATTTGGAAAATAATTTAGTGTAGATATTCCAAGTGTTTAAATATTTTTATATAATCCTTAATATCATCAGTGATATTAGCAAAATCATAAGCATTTATTGGGAGCCATCAAGCTCATTTTTTTTTCATGAAACTTAAAACAAGTTGTTTTTCATGAAACAAATGTATGTTAGTTACATTTTTGTTACTGTGATAAAATATCTACCAAAAATAACCAAAAGACAAGTTTTATTTGGCTCAATTTGAAAGTCTAGTCTATGTAGCAGAGAAGGCATGGCAGCGGGGCAGGGGCCGCTGGTCGCTCACATCAGGCCGCCATCCGGAACTGAAGAGAAGGCATGCTGGCGGCGCTCTACTCATTCTGGCTTTTTGTTTGTTTGTTTGTTTGTTTCGTATATATTCTGGGATGGGTCTTCTTCAGTTAAACTTTCTATAAACACCCTCATAGACACACACCTGCAGTTATGTGTTTCCATGGTGATTATAAATTTCCTCTAGTTGACAATGAAGATTGATCATCACAATTCCATCCTTATCAACATGACATCCATTATTTTAGGTCATAACATTTCATCCTTGTTTCTAGGTCTTATTTTCATCTCATAATACAAAATATATTTAGTTATGTCTAGACACCCCCACAATCTAACAGTTCCAACATTGCCCAAAACTCTGAAGTATCTTCTGAGATGCAGTTTCTAAGCTGTGAGCTCCTACAACTGCATATTTACAGAAGGGAGAACTGATCAGAGACAGGAAACCCATTTCCAAAGAAGGGCTAGAACCCAACAGGGAAGACATCAAGTCCTACAGCTTCATGTCCAGCATCTGGGCTTATGATGTGTCACCTGGGCTACCAAGGACCTTGGAACCATGTCTGTCCAGCTCTGCTGCTTTGTACAGACGACCGCTTTTTAATACTTGTCCCACTGCATGTCTGTAGCTTTCCTTAACCAATATCTCATGACCCTGGCACCCCCAGTATCCTGGCATTCCATTACAGCCTAGCTTTGCTGTCACTGGTCTACCTATTGGCCCCTTAGGGATCCCTTGCAGGGAATCTGATTGAGCTATACATTGACTGGCCTCAGTGGCTTTCTGAAACCTTGGTATGAGCCTCCGTGATTTCCTTACTCTTGTGCTTGTTGTGCCCATAAAATCAGGTGTAGCCTGGCTACTTTGTGTTTGCCTCTCTTGTACTGACTGTGATGAAACGTTACATAGGCAGTTGTTTTTAGAAGGGAATCCCTTGAGCAGCAATCACAGTGTTGGTTCTCTTCTCTCAAATGAATTTCCATTCTCAGAAGATGGAGCCTTTCTTAGGTAGAGTCATGCCATCAAGGCACGTTCCTCTTGCTCCAGTGCCAATCACTGCTGCTGATGGTGCTAAACTCCTTGACAGTTAGAGCTGCTTTCTTAGCCCCTCACCTAAAGCTTTCAACTTGTTTCTTTCCCTGCCAAGTGGTACAGTTTTCCAACAAGTGTATGCTCTGCTCATTGTCTTTCTCTCTCACTGTAGATCTGGATGAGAGTAAAGAGGGGTAACCGTGCCATAGCCTGAATGCTGTCCTGTGTTGACGTTTTCTTCACTAAACATATTAGCCCATTGCTTTGAATTCAGCCTCACTCAAGTCCCCACAGACAGAATGCAGCCTGCATCTTTGTCAGCTTGTAACAGTTCCCATTAGAGCCCTTGTTTCCCTTTGAAGCCTCACAAGCAGGGTCTCTACTTGTCTGGGTCCACATTTCTATGGCACTCTGGTCTACCAAACTGGTGCTGGAATGGTCTATTCCAGCTCTAAGTACAGCATTCTAGGGTTTTCTACCTTAGTTTTCCATACTCTTCCATAGTCCTCTAGCAAACTAGGTCCTGGGCTGAAGTTCATTGCAGCACGTGGTACTAAGACATCCATCCCACTTCTTAGTACCAGTTACTTCTGCTAGCTAGGACAGTTACTTCTTGTTGCTGGGACAAAATCCCTGCAAAAGCGTCTGAAGGGAGGAAGGATTCATTTTGGCTAAAAGGTTTGAGGGTCCAGGGCAGCCATGGGGACAGAGATGAGGCTACTGGTCAAGTTGCACCTGCACTCAGGAAGAAGAAAGATGAATCTTGGTGCTCCTGGCACTGCCTCATTTCTGTTCCCATGGAATGGTACCATTTGCATTTGGAATTAATTCTCATGGAATCACAGTGGTAGGTACCTCTATTCCTGCCCGTCTCAAAAAGAATCTGGAAAAGGCCAAGTAGAAAGGATAAGAAAACCTTAAACGGTGTTGTCAGGCTCTCCCTGGACTTTACACTGTTCTGCAGTACTCCTCAATATCTCCTGAACTCTGTCTTCTTTCCTTCCCAGTGTGCTCTGGCCGCTGATCAAGTAGTGTTCACACAGAAGGATCTGGAGCTTGAGGAGCTAAGGAGTCAAGTGCAGCTGATGATGCAGGAGAACAAAGGGCACGCCGTGTCTCTGAAAGAAGCACAGAAAGTAAACAGACTGCAGGTAAGGCTCAGTGCATGCTGCTCTGTAAGGGTAGCTCTGCTGTGCAGATGGGCATTCAGACCATGGATAACTGTGGACATTGGTGGCTCAATTACTTGGGGTGTTTGCATTTTCTCTGTCAAACAGAAGCCAAGCAGACAACAAAGATGGCTTCCCCTTAAGGTTTAGGGATTAAAAACAGACAATATCTAGGGATTTGATTTACAAATATGCATTAGTCATCTTTTCTCCAGACTTTTCCATTCATTTTTGTCAAGTTACCACAAGGTAGTGTGGTATTAAGAACTGAAGGCAGGGCTGGTGCTATAGGACAGTGATGAATGCCTGACCTGGTATATGCAAGACCAGGAGTTCAGTCTCCAGTGACAAACCCCAAGACAATTGGAAGGTAATCACAGAATTTAAACTTCTTTTTTTTTTTTTTGGTCTTTTAAGATTTAAAATAGGGTTTCTCTGTGTAGCCCTGGCTGTTCTGGAACTAGCTGTGTAGTCCAGTCTGGCCTTGAACTCATAGAGATCTGCCTGCCCCTGCCTCCTGAGAGCTGGTATTAAAGGTGTGCACTACCCTCTTCCTTCCACCCCCTCTGGGAATATTGAAACTTTTATAATTTATTATAGATTATCCTCTTATACTACATAAGTGATTTGCTCTTTAATTTTAGTTAAGTCTTTCAAGTGTTCTTGAAAGAGCTCTGGGAGCTTTGAGGGATCTGGTTGGTCAGTATTGTCATTCTTCCTGTAGAGTTGCAAACCCTTTCAGCTCCTTCAGTCCTTTGCCTAACTCCCTGCACTCAGTCCATGTTTGGCTGAAAGCATCTGCATCTGTATTGGTGAGGCTCTGGCAGAACCCCTCAGGGGACAGCCATACCAGGCTCCTGTCAGCAAGTGCTTCTTGGCATCAGTGTTTGGGTTTGGTGTCTGCAGATGGGATGGATCCCCAGGTCGGGCAGTCTCTGGGTGGCCTTTCTTTCAGTCTCTGCTCCACTCTTTGTCCCTGCATTCCCTTTAGACAGGAGCAATTCTGGGTTAATATTTTTGATATGGGTGGGTGGCCCCATCCCTCAGCTGGGGGCGTGCCTGTCTACTGGCTATGGTCTCTATGGTTCCCTCTCCCCTTCTTGGGTATTTCAGCTAAGGTCAGCTAGGGTCCTAGGAGCCTCTTGCTTTCCTGGCATCTGGGACTTTCTAGTGGCTACCCTCAGTTCCTCTTCCCCTACTGCTATACACTCTGTTGAATTTCCTGACCCTCTGTAATTCTCCCCTTCCCCCACCTCCTCCTCCATCTGCCCCCTTTTCCCTCCTCTCCCCTCCCCTCTCTCTCCCAGGTCCCTCCCTCCCTCTATCTTCCATGATTAATTTGTTCCCCTTTTTAAGTAGGACTGAAGCATGCATACTTTGGTCTTCCTTCTTCTTGAGCTTCGTATGGTCTGTGAGTTGTATCGTGGGTATTCTGAACGTTTTGCCTACTATCCACTTGTCAGTGAGTATATACCATGTGTGTTCTTTTGTGAGTGGGTTACCTCACTCAGGATGATTTCCATACATTTGCCTGTGAATTTCATGAAGTCATTTTTTTAGTAGTTGAGTAGTACTACATTGTGTAAATGTACCACATTTTCTGTATCCATTCCTCTGTTGAGGGACATCTGGGTTGTTTCCAGTTTCTGGCTATTATAAATAAGGCTGCTATGAACATAGTGGAGCATGTGTCCTTATTGCATGTTGGAGCATCTTCTGGGTATATACCCAGGAGTGGTATAGCTGGGTCCTCTGGTAGTACTATGTCCAATTTCCAGAGGAACCGCCAAACTGATTTCCAGAGTGGTTCTACCAGCTTGCAATCCTACCATAAATGGAGGAGTGTTCCTCTTTCTCCACAACCTCACCAGCATCTGCTGTCACCTGAGTTTTTTATCGTAGCCATTCTGACTGGTGTGAGGTGGAATCTCAGGGTTGTTTTGATTTGCATTTCCCTGATGACTAAGGATATTGAACATTTCTTTAGGTGCTTCTCTGCCACTAGAGATTCCTCAGTTGAGAATTCTTTGTTTAGCTCTGTACTCCATTTTTTTTAATAGAGTTACTTGGTTCTCTGGAGTTTAACTTCTTGAGTTCTTTGTATATATTAGATATTAACCCTCTATCAGATATAGGGTTGGTAAAGATCTTTTCCTAATCTGTAGGTTGCCATTTTGTCCTGTTGACAGTGTCCTTTGCCTTACAGAAGCTTTTCAGTTTTATGAGGTCCCATTTGTCAATTGTTGACTTTAGAGCATGAGCCATTGGTGTTCTGTTCAGGAAAATTTCCCCTGTGCCTATGTGTTTGAGGCTCTTTCTCACTTTTTCCTCCTCCTCTTCTTTTTCTTCTTCTCCTTTTTAAAGGATTATTTATTTATTTACTGAGACAGTACATTGTAGATGTCTCAGACACACCAGAAGAGGGCATTGGATCCCATTACAGATGGTTGTGAGCCACCCTGTGGTTGCTGGGACTTGAACTTAGGACCTCTAGAATAGAAGTCAGTGCTTTTAACCACTGAACAATTTCTCCAGCTCCCCTACTTTCACTTCTATTAGTTTCAGTGGATGTTGCGGGAAATATTAAAAAGTGATCACTGAGGGCTGGAGAGATGGCTCAGCGGTTAAGAGCACTGACTGCTCTTCTAGAGGTCCTAAGTTCAATTCCCAGCAACCACATGGTGGCTCACAACCATCCGTAATGAGATCGGACGCCCTCTTCTGGTGTGTTTAAAGACTGTACTCGCAGTCATAAAAAATAAATAAATCTTTAAAAAAAAAAAAAAGTGATCACTCCACAAACTCTCTTGCCCCGCTGGTATTAGCTAGCCACATCACTATGTCCTCCTGCTATTTTCTCCCAGCTAGCAAGATCATCTCGCTTATATACAACACTCCAAACACTCCACACCTAGTTACCTAGTTACATGGTAGAAACATGACTCTTAAGGCTTAATTATCCAATCAGGTTTATATATCAATAGGATCACAATTTACAAGATGCCAATATAATAATTTCAGAGCCAAATGATAAAGATAATGCTTTAACCCAATTATTCTAACCTTGTGAAAACCTTAGCTACCTATGGCTGTTTAAAACCACACAGGATCTGGGTCGTCCTCTGACCTCTGACCTCCTCACTCCCAAACTTCTAGCTCCACCTCCCTGTTCCTGTCCAATCACAGACCTGTCACTGTCATAATGTGATTGGACAGAGAAATGCTGCAACAAGTGTATGTGGTTTTATGTGGAGGTCCTTGATCAACTGAGCTTTGTACAAGGAGATAAGAATGGATCAATTTGTATTCTACATGCCGACTGCCAGTTGAACCAGTATCATTTGTTGAAAATGCTGTCTTTTTTTCCTCTGGATAGTTTTGGCTTCTTTATCAAAGATTAGGTAACCATAGATATGTGAGTTTAATTCTGGGTCTTCAATTCTATTCCATTGATCTACCTGCCTTTTTCTGTATCAGTACCATGCAGTTTTTATCACCATTGCTCTGTAGTACAGTATGGATCAGCAGGGCCTTTACCTTGTTTCTATCTCCCAAGTGTTGGGGTTGCCCAGTTTATGTGACTCTGAGGATTGAATCCAGGGCTTTGTACATGCTAGGAAAGTTCTGTCAACTGAGCCAAAGCCCCAGCCATGGCTGATATGTTTTTGTTAACATGCTTTTTGTGTTTTTTTTAAGGCAGGGTCTCACTGTGTAGTTCTGGCTGACTTGAAATTTCCTATGTAGACCAGGCTGGCCTCAAACTCAGAGAGATCCAGCTACTCTACCTCCTGAAATTTCCTATGTAGACCAGGCTGGCCTCAAACTCAGAGAGACCCAGCTCCTCTACCTCCTGGGTGTTGGGACTAACACAGTGGCACACCGGTGCACCTTCTGTGCTTGTGAGACACACTGAAGTTAGAGCTCTTTGAGCTGGCTGTGCTTCTACCTCAGACCAGCCACAGAGCAGACACACTCTGTAAACAGCTCACCCACCTTCAGGGTCCAGATCCCCTCCTAGCGCATCCGTTCACTGGCTTCCATCTGTGCTTTGGGCTTCCTTTGTCACTTAAAGTTTCACTTAGCTAATTTACCACTTTCTGTCTCCTTTGCTCTAATCTCCTAAGCGTAATACTTGTGATTTTCAGCTTTGTCTGGTACATTTTTTATTTCAGCCAGAAGGTTTGGATTTGTATAAAAACAGCTAAATAAGTAGATAAAATTACAGTGTCAAATTATCCAACCACAGCTAATGGGGTATTATTATTATTATTATTATTATTATCATTATTATTATCATTATTATTATCATCATTATTATTATTCCTTCCTATTCAGTAAGTTTCTGTGGGTGGGGATAGAGCTCAGTGGTACTGTCCTCACCTAGTGTGTACAAGGCCCTGGGTCTCACACTGGCACTGAAGAGGAATGTTCTTAGCTCCTAGAGCAGTACTACTTACATATGGGCACCAAAGGGAAGGGATGGGGTTCCGTTAGACAGTTGTGATTTCGAACAATTTAACTTGGATCTTTTTGATGATGGCATGTATGTTGAGGTTCTCTGTCTCTTAGACACCTCTTTTTTACATAGAATGAAAAGATAATAGAACAGCAACTCCTTGTGGATCAGCTGAGTGAAGAACTAGCAAAACGTAGCTCATCAATGCCCACCTCAGCTAAGGAAAGCTGTGGGGATGGGCCTGACGCCAGGGTCTCGGAAAAGAGGCCTCACACGGCTCCATTTGAGAGTCACTGGGGACATTATGTTTACATCCCGTCAAGACAGGATTTCAAGAAGGTGAGTCAAGCTCTGGCCTGAGTCCTTTGAGATTTGAAAGTTATTTATAATACCAGCACGTTTGTAAGTCTTAGGAGTGTAGCGGTATGAGGTTAATCCACTATACACTTCCCAGTGAGTATACCATGCTTCTCACTATCCCCAGTGTTCTGGGTTCCAGAAAGACACACATTCATAGCCTTACATTTTAAATACCTTAGAGAGCTCAATGGCTGGGCCACTCCCTAACTCCACATGGCTAACACATACTTTCCTCCGATTCCTGAGTTAATACTTAGTAAATCTCTATTTTATCCTTGCTTCCCTGGACCCTGCTGGGCAGCCCTCCTGGGGCCCCTTTCCCCCATACCTACATTTTGGCCATCTCTCCCTCCTGCATCTTTCTGACATGGCTAAGTTCAATGGTGTCATGATTTTGTCCTGTAACTTCTCAGAGTGAAGTGAGGGCAAGCAGGAGGGTTGCTTATTTAACTTGTCTTTGTTTTCAGGGTGAAACTCTTGTGTGGTGTGGCATTCCAAGTGACAGTTAAGACAGCATTAGCATCACTTGAAATGTGGATTTAGCTTTTATCTGTGAATATATAGGTAGCAAATCTATGTCTATGTAGGTTTACCTTGAAAATGTTTATTTTGTTTGTGTAGATGTTTTGCCTATATATGTCTGTGCATCATATGCTTGCCTGGTGTTGTGTGGGCTGCAGAGGCCATGAGAGTTCAGTCTAGTTCTAGACTGCATGCAGCATGCAGGTGTTGGGAACCAAATCCAGGTCCTGTGTAAGAGTAGCTGGTGCTCTTGACCACTGCACATCTCTCTAGCACCAGTGTGGATTTTTGTGAAACAAACCAAAAGATGTACTATGAAAAGGACCTAATTATCAGATTGAGTTTTTGTTTCTACTTACTAATGTTATGCATGGAAATAGTTTGTTTGAGATCTCTGTAGTAAGTTAGTCAGAGAATGAGAAGTAGGCGAGGCAGCAGGTGCAGGGAGGGGCAGGCTCTGTGCCAGGCGGGTGTAGATGTGACTGAACCTGAGCAAGTGCAGGCTCCTTAGAGTAAGTGTGGGGACCCTGGTGGGATGCTCAGAGTTTATGAGAGTGTGGAGTCCAATGACCCTGCCCCACTGCACCCTCACCGTAAACCTGTGGTAGCTGCTATGTCCCAGGCTCAGGTGACAGTGCCCAGCATGGCACTGCCCCACCATATCCTCACCATACATCTATTGCTCCTCTATTATGTCCCAGGCTTGGGTGCCTCACGGTCATAAGACAAATGCTATCCTTACTGGTAGCTTTTCAGGTTTAAATGCTTAGGCTTTATATCTTAAACCATTGTAATCATTAATTTCAGTTTTGCTTTGGGAAGCTACTGGCATTTTCTTTATGGTTGAATATGTAGTTGATTTCCATTGACTTAGAGAAGAATATTAGGCTTTTATATCACTGTGACCAAAAACTAAGAAAAGCAACTTCATGGAGGAAAGTTTTATTTTTTTGTTTGTTTTTTGTTTTTGTTTGTTTTTTGAGACAGGGTTTCTCTGTATAGCCCTGGCTGTCCTGGAACTCACTCTGTAGACCAGGCTGGCCTCGAACTCAGAAATCCACCTGCCTCTGCCTCCCAAGTGCTGGGATTAAAAGTGTGCGCCACCATCACCTGGCAGAAAGCTTTATTTTGGCTTATGGGTTCCAGGGGTTTTGTCCTTGATTGCTTGGCTTCTTGTTTCCAGGCCCTTTGTGAGGCAGAATATCGTGGCCGCAGGAACATGTGGCAGAAAAGCTTTATTGCTTCAGTGGCTTTGAGACAGAGAAAAGGGGACTATACAGAAGGGCCAAAGGGCATCTCCCTTGTACCTCAATCCTCAGTACTTAGGAGGCCTCTTAGAAACCTGTACTCCCTGTCCATCTCATTGTTGACAGTCACTAGGTGACCAACCATAGAAACACAGAAATCAGATGTCAGGGAATTAGTACCAAGCACACACTTTTGGAATGAATATGTGAGGGCTCAACTATCAGCTAATTGAATTTTTAAGTTTTCAGCTTTCTTTGAAATTTTCACACGTGAGTATAATAATGTCCATCCCTTTCTCTCCCTCTCTAACTCCCCTCAGAACCTCTGCCACATCTCCTTCCCAAGTACATGTCCTTCTATAGTTATTTACTTACTTAACCCACTGAGTCCAGTTAGTGTTGCCCGTATGTGCATGAGGTGTGTGGACCTTACACCTAAAGGAAATAGCCTCTCCTCTCGGCACTCACTGCCTGCCAATGGCTCCTCAGCGAGAGGAGATGACTGTGGGACCTGCCATACATGACAGTTCCCATAGCTTACGCACTGACTCACCCTAACCCTGAATGTCTTCTCAAGATTTCATTATTTACTTTGTTTTTGAGAAGTCATCCTGTTATTTCCTTATTGAGAGGTAGGGACAAGGAAATATTTGGAAATAGAATCTAGAACAAAAGTATAAAAGCAGTTTCTACTCCGCTGTGTTTCCAGAATCATTTTGAGCACTTAAAATACATTTTCAGTAGAAACGTTATAATATTAAGTATTCCTAGGTGGCCCATAAAATTTACTTATTGTATAATATACATTAAGGTATCATTTGGAGTATTAATTTAGTAATTAATGTCTGTCCTCTGCATGTATCAAGGATGAGTGAATGTGTCTGATTTCCAGAGTTGGAATGTTGTCATAACAGGCAGAACATAGATGTGAGATTTCCCATGTTGGAATTTGGGATGGAGGGGCTTTGTATCCTGCAGTAGCCCTGCACTTCCCTACAACTTTGATCTGGGACAGTTGAGTTATGTGCACTTCTCCTGGAGACACAAGTCGTTCCAGAGAGTAGGATGTCTTTCTGCTTCTCTAGAACTTTATATTGAATACTGACCTCCATAAAACATTCACTGAAAATAGAAGAGAAGGAGCTGTATGGTATCTGAAAGAAATGTGGGTCTGTGAAGTATAGTGTTGTAGAATTAATTTTGACATTTTGCAGGGAACATTTTCAGTGATTGAATACATAAGAGTACTTATCTCTATCCTCCCCAAACATTGTGCGTGCTAAACCAAAAGCTGACATTAAAGAATCTCCTCTGTTGTTGGGTGGGGTCCCTTGCAAGGTCTGCTCAAGTCCTCCTATATACTCTCTGGATCAAGTATTCGCTGGCTTCCGAACGCGAAGTCAGATGCTGATGGGTCACTTAGAAGACCAGGACGAAGTTCTCCACTGCCAGTTTTCTGACAACAGTGATGACGAGGACTCAGAGGGCCAGGAGAAACCCAGACTTAGGTATGTCACAGAGGCTCTCGGAAAGCATTAGCCTTGTAATTGGTGGCTTCTTCGTTGTAGTGTCTCTTCTATTTGATACGCAATGGATAGTTTCTGCTAAATCTTCTGTCACCTTCACTTAGTAAGAAAATAGTGTTTGAATAGAAGTCTTTTTTTAATTTTTAAAAATTTATTAACTTTGGGGCTCAGAGTTGGGGCTGAGAGTTGGCTCAGCAGTTAAAGAGTACTGACTGTTCTTACAGAGGTCCTGAGGTCAGTTCCCAGCAACCACATGGTGGCTCACAATCATCTGTAATGGGATCCGATACCCTCTTCTGGTGTGTCTGAAGACAGCTACAGTGTACCCATATACATGAAATAAATAAATAACTCTTTTTAAAATTTTTATTTATTTTATTTGAATGTGTGTTTCACCCACATGTATGTCTTTGTACTACCTGCTGCCTGGTGCCTAAGGAGGCCAGAAGAGAGCTTCAGATTCTCTGGGCCTGGAGTTGGTTGCTAGTGGCCATGTAGATGCTGGAAATTGAACCTGGGTTTTCTCTAAAAGAGCAACAAGTGCTCTTAACCACTGAGCCACTAGACTTAAGCATTCGGAGAGGATTTTTTTTTTTATTTGCTTTGTTATTGTTTGACTTTTGTATTCTGCCACAGTGGCTACAAACATTGGATCCAAGTTGGAGGTAACCCCTTTATTTTGAGGACTATTAGTAAAATATGCTTGTTCCATACAATTACCTTTAAAACCATTCTGTTACCTTTTAGAGGATCTAATTTGAGAGCCTGGGAAATGCTAATGAGGAAGTTACCTTTAATCCTAATGTTCTAAAAATGTTCTTTTTTAGATCTAGAAGTCACTCATGGGCCAAAAAGCCAGGCTCTGTTTGCTCTCTTGTTGAAGTGGGTGACACCCAGGCTGAGTCTCAGAGGTCCTATCTGGGCAATGGAGGTAGGTGTCCTTCAGTGGCACAGGTGTGGGGCGGTTCTTTAGTGACCACTCAGGTCCTCTCAAAGCCAGAAGTGGGCGCCGAGCTTCCCTTGCTGCTGAAGCACATTTCACAGCCTCACTCCCACCTCTAGGTTTCCAACTTAGTCATTCCTTAATAAGCTTTTTGGTTTGGTTTGGTTTCTAATACCTGCATGTATTTCTACACCTTCAGTCTCAGCACTCAGACACCCGAGGCAGGAAGAATTCAAAGTAACCCTAGGCTACTTAATGAGCTCTTGCCTCAAAAACAAAAACAAGAAAAGGTTTCCCCCAGTCAGCTGTGTGGAGACAAACTTTGTGGACAGAAGTTTAGCTGCAGCCTCGCTCTGATTTGTACTGTATTGCTGATTACCGTGCACACACACACCCTGTGGGCAGCCCACTAGGAGTCTGTCATCTCGGGTCAGTGCTCCATCTTGCTTGAAGCCTATTTAGTGCCCTATATGCTAGTAATGTTTTATTAAAGACAGTTATGTAATCAGTAGTAATCAAAGAAGAAGGAGCCATGAATTAGAGAGGCAGCATCGGGGCATGGAAGGGGGCTGAAGTGGGGGAGAAGGGGGGCTGAGGGGAGGGTGGCAAAGGAGGATCATATTATTTTATTTTAACTGAAGTTTTAAAAATGAAAAGAAGTTTTTAAACTCGTATATCTGTGTGTGAGTTTGTGCACATATGCACAGATACCTGCAGAGGCCAGGAGTGTTGATGTTATAGTCATGAGCCACGCAGTGTAGGTACTGAGAATCAAACTCAGGTCCTCTGCTAGGGCAGCGTGTGCTTTTAACTTCTGAGCCACTTTTCCAGCAAACCTAATAAGATATTTCAACTTATACATTTTGACCTGTGAGTTAATGCACAAAAGTAAGATTATAGAGAATTTAATATCAAAAGTGTCAAATTATGAAAATAACATGTATATAATATCTACCAAAATTAGACTGAAAATAAAACGAATGATAACTTTAGAATGTAGAAGTAGTAAACTTAAGTGCTAGTCAAGTGTCCATCCTTGAGTCATTTGTGACCAGTGTACAGTCACAAAAGAAACTCAGGCCAGAACGCGTGTGCGTGCCACCCTAGGGCCTTCTGTGCAAGCCCAGTTAGGAAAGCGGAGTGAGCAGTCACAGTGGCAGGCTGTGCGTGCGCGGACCATGGTACCCTCTACTGCAGCACAGTCTTGAGGCGCAAGGAAGCGGCCTCCTTATCTGCCTCAGATAACTACCTAAAGGGAACTAAAGCTGTTCTTCCAACCACAAGAAGTATGATAAATTATATGCATAACATGTATAAGATTATATTTTAAATTAAAAACTTAAACTAAAAACTTCCATAAGCTGAAAGCTTAGGTGTCAGTTGCCATACATGCTCCCTGTTTATTCCCCTCCTGTTGTTGCTCTGCTACCCCTTTGTGTTGGTTAGATGGGAACAGTTCCCATAGGCTTCTTTCAGTACTTGGTCTCTACTCGGTAGACTGTGTGGGAAGGATTAGGAGGGGGGACCTTGTTGAAGGAAGTGTGTCACTGGAGACAGGTTTTAAAAAACTTACACCATTCCCACTCTACTTCATGGTTGTGGGTCAAGGTGTGAGCTCTCAATGGTCCCTGCTGCCATGCCTTGGCTCTGCCGTTAGGCCTCTAACCCTTTGAATCTGGAAGCCAAATTCAGTGGTGTCTTATATAAATTGCCTTGGTCATGATGGTTTCTCACAGCAATAGAAAAGTAACTAGCTGGGCGTGGTGGCGCACACCTTTAATCCCAGCACTCGGGAGGCAGAGGCAGGCGGATTTCTGAGTTCGAGGCCAGCTTGGTCTACAGAGTGAGTTCCAGGACAGCCAGGGCTACACAGAGAAACCCTGTCTCGAAAAACAAACAAAAACAAAAACAAAACAAAACAAAAAACAACAACAACAACAAAAAATAACTAAGACACTCTAGATTGATTTTGTTCTGTTTTTAAACGTTTCAAAATTCTGCTTCAGTTGAATATTTTATATACTGAGATCTTTGTGTTTTGATTTTAAAGATTTGAAGATGGAATCTCTCCAGGAGAGTCAAGAGATAAATTTACAAAAATTAAGGACTTCAGAACTCATACTTAATAAAGCTAAACAAAAAATGAGAGAACTTACAATTAACATCAGGATGAAAGAAGATCTGATCAAAGAGTTAATAAAAACAGGTAACAGTATCTTGTCCTTGTGTGAGAAGGAAGAGCATCTGAGGCTGCCTGTGCTGTGGTGACGTGCATTTCAGTTCTGCAGCTCACAGCTGTCCTCTGTGCAGGAGTCTGTGAGGCCAGGACTCACCTTTGAACTGTTCTAGGTAGTGTGAGTTCTGTGTTGGCAGAAGCTTCATGGCACTTTATGTGTATACCTTAAAGGAACATTTTTCTTTTCCTTTTTCCTGTAGAGCAGGAGATTAAACTCAGGATTTTTAGCTGGGCCTCACACAGAACTTTAGAGGCCGAAGAGGAGGATTTCTGTGAGTTCAAGGCCAGTCTGAATTCCAGAACAGCCTGGTTACAGAGTGGCATTCTTTCTGCAATACAACAGCAGTAATAGCAAAACCAAGGCAAAAGCAGATTAGGTGTTTGCATGTGCTGGACACTAACTGCTGCCAAGTAAGCCAGGGCCTAAAAATAATCACTTTTAGTTATTAGTCAATGTTGGCTTAGTTCATTTTTTTTCTACTGTGTGACCCACTGCTGTGCCAGCAGCCTGCAGGCACAGAGGCTGGGCAATGGTTAGGAGCCACAGTTTGCTCTAGCATGGGACGCTATGAGAGGTCTGGGGGCCTTAGTTCATTTTTAACTAATTAATTTTTCTGTATTGGGGATTGAACTTAGGGTTTTGAGCATACTACATAAGAACTTTACCAATGATCAATATCCTCAGCCTGATAGTTTATTGCTAACATTAAATATTGTACTTTAGTTGTAGATAATTTTTATTTCTCTGAAAATATAAAGATTTGTCCTTAAGAGTTATTTTTTTTGGTAAGCCAAGCTTTTGTCAGGCTGGAGGTGGATACCATATTCATCATCAGCCTGGTGAGGTTTGCCTTAAAGAAGCGCAACTCAGGTTTGTTGGTCTTTTCCTTCCCAGTAGTCTCAGTTATACATATTATTGTTACAGAGGTATAGAGTTTTAGAATAATAGTGTGTTATTCACTATGTATTTAGCCTAAGAAGTTCATTAAAAAGATTTGAATGTCTGTTGCATTGGTTCTGCTAATTTAACCAGCAGCTGGAATTTACTGAGTGAACAACAAAGTAGTTCACGGAGCTGGGAAGAGCTGAGACACAGTCTAGGAGGCTCAGAAATTGAGCATCTTCAGGATCTACATTGTAGAAGGAAGAACTGACTCTTGAAAGTTATCCTCAGGCCTCCACTTGGGACATTTAGGACACACACACACACACACACACACACACA
>JADRCD010175701.1:0-11967 GCA_019843815.1 Montemys delectorum | reverse complement strand
TAACTATTGAGGGAAAACGTTTTGAGGGACTAATAGATACGGGAGCTGATGTAACTATTATCAGAGGCCAGAGCTGGCCCTCCACTTGGCCTCTAACTGACTCCATTACTCACCTTCAAGGGGTTGGTTATGCCAATAACCCAAAGCGAAGCTCTAAGCTTCTAACCTGGAAGGATGAGGAAGGCAACACAGGGCAGATTCAGCCACATGTCATGGATTACCTCCCTATTACACTGTGGGGGAGAGATCTGCTGTCACAAATGCAGCTGGTGCTATGCAGCCCTGGTGAGCTAGTTAATAGGCAAAGGTCCAAATAAAACATTAAGACATACAGAGGCCATAAGCCTTGTTCCAAAAATAAAGGTTTGAAGCATTTTCTATAATGACCACTGTCCTTCCTGTGCCCCATGCAGATAAGATCCAGTGGAGGGATAGTATTCCTGTATGGGTGAACCAGTGGTCATTACCTCTAGAAAAGATACAAGCAGCTATTGCTAATGCAGGAGCAATTAGAAGCTGGACACCTCAGGGAATCAAATTCTCCTTGGAACACGCCTATATTTGTGATAAAGTAAAAGTCAGGAAAATGGAGACTGTTGCTAGATCTGAGGAAGGTTAATGAAACTATGGTGGTAATCTCCAGTGGCTATACCAAAAGTATATCACAAAATAGTCTTAGGTTTAAAGATTGTTTCTTTAAAATTCCGTTACATCCTGAGGATGGTGAGAGGTTTGCTTTCAATGCTCCATCTGTTAACCTTAAGGAACCCATGAAAAGATATCTATGGACAGTTCTTCCTCAAAGAATGGCCAATAGTCCTGTGTTATGCCAAAAATTCGTAGCACAAGCCATTGATCCTATAAGAAAAAAATGGCCTATATTATATATTGCCCACTACACAGATGATGTGATTATTGCTGGGGAATTTCCCCAAGATGTATTTTCATACTTTTCAGAGTTACAGGCTGCCTTAAATGAGAGGGGGCTGCAAATAGCTCCAGAGAAAGTGCAGATCCGTATAATTATTTAGGTTTCAAACTTACGGATCAGGCTGTTATTCCTCAAAAGATAATTATTCGTAGAGACAAATTAAAGTCCTTAAATGATTTTCAAAGCTATTAGGTGATATTAATTGGCTTCGTCCTTATCTAACTTACTACAGGAGATTTAAAGCCCTTATATGTTATTCTTAGAGGTAGTTCTGACCCAAACTCTCCTAGATTCTTAACTAAAGAAGGATTATCTGCATTATAGCAGGTGGAAAAAGCTATTGAGAATCAATGTATTACTTACATAGATTGTTCATTGCCTTTGCATCTATTAATTTTCTATACAACTTATGCCCCTACGGCATTGCTTTGGCAGAAGGCACCTATTCTGTGGATACATTCTAGAGTGTCACCTAAACGCAAGATAGTGCCTTACTATGAGGCCATAGCTCAAATCATTGTGCTTGGTAGAAAACAAGCACTGACTTATTTTGGAAAGGAACTAGATGTTTTCATTCAGCCTTTAACTGTAGAACAAGATTCCTGGCTGAAACAGCATAGCAGGGAATGGCTGCTTGCACAAATCGGATTTCTAGGAACTATAGATAATCATTATCTTCAGGATAAACTAATAAAGTTTTTAATTATGCATGAGGTGATTTTTTCCTAAGGTAACTGCTTGGCAGCCCTTATAGGATGCCCTCGTGGTATTTACTGATGGTTCCTCCAAAGGGAAAGCTGGGTATCTCTTTAATAATCAACAGGGGATTATAGAGACCCCTGGTCTCTCTGCTCAATGGGCTAAATTAACAGCAGTTTTAAAAGTCTTTGAAGCTGTGCCTGATGCATTTAATGTATTCACAGACAGTTTCCATATTTACAATGCTGTACTGCATCTTGAAACATGCCTATATTTAAACTAGATACCCCAGCAGGAGCCCCATTTTCTCAATTACAAAAGTTCATTCTTGCACGGAAAAGCTGATTTTATACTGGCCATATTCGGGCTCATTCTGGCTTACCCAGGCCACTAGCTAGAGGTAATGACCTCATTGATAAAGCTCTGATAAAAGAAGCTTTAATGTCAGATCCTGTGGCTCTGGCAAAACAGGATCATGATAATTTTTCACCTATCTAGCCAAATTCTGAGGCTTAAACACAAAATTTCTTAAAAACAAGCAAGAACGATTGTTTAGCAATGCCCCAAGTGCATTACTTTAACCCCAGTACCGAATTTAGGGGTGAATCCTAGAGGCCTAATGCCAAATAAAATTTGGCAGATAGATGTAACACATTTTGCAGAATTTGGAAAGCTTAAATATATCCACGTCTGCATTGATACTTGCTCTGGATTTTTGTTTGCTTCACTGCAAACAAGAGAAGCCTCTAAAAATGTAATAGATCATTGCTTACAAGCATTCACTGCGATGGTTCTGCCCAGAATAATTAAAACGGACATGGGTCAGGATTTACAGGTAAAAATTCTATTTCCTTTTGTAAGGATTTTGACATTTTACTTAAAACTGGAATCCCATATAACCCTATGGGACAGGGCATTTTCGAATGAGCCCATCGCACGATTAAAAGTTGGCTATGCAAGACAAAAGGGGGAAGTCTAGCTCCCCAGAGGTCCCCAAGAGCACAGCTGGCTGGAAGGACCCGCTCACCAATGCCTGGCATTGGACCAGACCCTGTTTTTGGTCTGGGGCAGAAGTTTTGTGTGTATATCTTCTCAAGAGGAAGATGGAGCACGTTGGCTCCCAGAGAGGATGGTTTGTCAAACTGACTCAGAGCCACCTCCCTCTTAGCATGAGTGCTCAAACTTCTGTGAAAAGTTTTTATTTTGATTTTCCTTCTGTTCTCTTTTGCTCTGAGCTGACAGGCTCCCTTTTTCCACCTGTCCTTAAGGCATTCCTTCCCGGAAAATTTGCTTAATCCCGAAGCAAATAAACAATGGCTCACCCGGAGCTCAGAAGCTTGACTATCTTTACAATATCCCAAGGGTCAGGACCATCCCGAAGGCCTGACATATTCCAAAAGCCAGCATGGTCCCGAAAAGTGCCAGCCTAAGTATTTCAAAGGGTCAGCACTATCCCGAATAATGCTGACACATTACAGAGGTTCCAGCATTTCAAAGGCTAATCCGAGTCCTGGAGAAATCCAAGGCTAACTAAATAATTTGCATATGAATTGAGACCTGTTCCCAAGGCAACTGACTTCAGATCCAAAGCCAAAAAACTTGCATATCAACAGAGGTCTGCCTGGCTTCCAGCTTCAACTTCTTGGCTCTCTGCTGCTCGACTCCAGCATCTCTAAGCAGAACTGATAAAAGACTCGTGTCAGAGATATGAAGGCATTTTTTGGATTCTGCAGGGTCTAAGGGAATAACTTGGCATAGGCTTGGATGGAAGGTGCATAGTCCACCCAGACAGCACGTGCCAAGCGGCATTGCCCTTAATTAAAGGCAGTCTTAAGCCGGCTTGCTGAATCAAGCAAGTAGCACATTGTTCTTGGGGATGAGAACCAGAGAAAGTGAAAAGCACCTTAGTTGATTCCCGTGCTAAAATTAGTGCCGAGAAATAATGACCTTACCCTGCTCTTCATTTATTAGAAAAAAGGGTGGCATGTTGGCATCCTTTGGTCTTGCCTGATCTCTGCTAAGAATTCCAGAAGCCAACACCTCACACCTGCTGTGCCTGGATCCCTGCTGCGCCGGATCAAAGCCACAACCTGCTCGCTGACCCTGCTATCCAGAAACAGACCTGCTGTTTCTTTGCTGTTTGAAGTCATTTGTTTATTGTAAACAGATCACCTTCCTGAGAGTCGCCTTTGTGTCTAGAAGCTATATTTACTTTATGCAAAATTGTGCTCTTTGTGTGGTTCCACACTGTGTATCTCTGATTTTTTAAGCCCAGGTCCCTCCAAAGTAAAGCGCGCCCTGATGGACTCTACTTGGTGTCTTTGTTCCTTTTTGCGCCTGCTTTTCACTATAGGTCCAGTGCAAACTCCAGCCTGAGGTGACCCACGGACCCCGAGTAGCAGCACTGGCCGGACTTATCAGTTATGTGTCCCTTAAGTGAAATGCTTAAAAATACTGTGTCAGATCTCAACTTCGTTGAAGGGGTAGAAATAAAATATGTTCATAAACAGGAGATATTTTGGAGGCAGGTCCTGAGCCTAAATATGGAATATGGTTTCTAATATCCCCTCTACACAGAGCCAAAAGTTGTGGGTATGTGGGGTTGTGTGTATGGTTGTATGTGCATACTCATAGATGTGTGTGCACATGTGCATGTGTCAGTCAGAAGTCTCCATGGAATGGCTTTCTCCCTAACATTTTGCTTTAGCTTTTGAGACAGAGCCTCTCACTGAACACAGAGCTAATTGATTTGGCAAGATCGATTGGTCCAATAAGCTTCAGAGACCTATCTGTCTGCCTCCCCTTCTCTGAACACTAGGGTATACACAAGCACCACTAAGTCCAGATTTTTACATGGGGAAATAGGACTATAACTCAAGTCCTGATGTTTGTGAGGCAAACCCTTTACTATCCCTCTAGCCCCCTAGTTTTGTAGAATCTTTCTATGTGATCCATCATATGAGGCTAAGTGTTAGAATTTTCTACTTGATTAGAACTCAAAGTCATAATTTAAAGCCTTTCAGATTTCAGACTGCTATTCATCCTTAAAGAGAAAGAAATCCCCTCTCTCATTTTTAACAGTGTAGATGAATGTGGAGGAGGCCAATTTTCATTATTTAAATTTATTACAGAAACAAGACACATACGCACAACCAAACAACCTACAATCACACTTACATGTCTGATCTAAAATAATTGATTTTTTAGAGGCAGAGATAAAAGAATAATCACTGGGGCTGTGGATACAGAGGAATAATTTTACAATGGGTGGACTACAGTTTGAATGTGCTTGGTCCCACAAAAACTCTGGCTGAGGCTTCTCTCCCTAGGTGATAGTATCAAGATAGTATGTCAGGGGACTGGGGTGGGGAGAAAAGAGTCAGGATAAGCACATGAAAGGAAGCAAGGACGATCAGAGGTGAGGAGGATCCAACATCTGTCCCAACACCTGAAGTAACTGGGACCAGTGGGACCAGGCACACAGGAATTCCACTAGTCCAGTGGCTCTGGTTCCTTCTGGTCTCTCTGGGTTGGTGTCCTGAGCAGACCTTGGGTGTAAGCTCTACAGCCAGTCCCTCAACACCCAGAGGAAGCTCCACTCCCAGATGCTCTGACACTGTCAGGATCAGAAGTGAGGAGGACCCAACATTTGTCCAAACATAGAGACAGGCACCCAGGAATCTGTGGGACCAGGCACACAGGAACTCCGCCAGCCCAGTGGCTCTGATTCCTTCCGGTCTCTCTGGGCTGGTGTCCTTGGGCTGGTGTCCTTGAACGGACCTTGGGTGCAAGTTCTGCAGCCAGTCCCTCAACACCAAGAGGAAGCTCCACTCCCAGGCACTCTGATGCACCCAGAATCAGAGGTGAGGAGGACCTAACATCTGTCCCAACACCAGGAGTAACTGGGACCTGCGGTACCAGGCACACAGGAACTCTGCCAGCAGAGTGGCTCGGGTTCCTTGGTCTCTCTGGGCTGGTGTCCTGAGTAGACCTTGGGCCTAGGCTCCATAGCCAGTTCCACAATACCCAGAGGAAGCTGCTGCACTCTCAGGTATTCTAACAAGCCCAGGGTCACAGGATCCCAGAATCACAGGGTCACAGAGACTGTGTGACTCTGAGGAGTTCTGATACAACCAGGATCACAGGAAGGACTGACTCCAGTCAGAATTAGCAAGGACAGGTAACACTAGAGATAACCAGATGGCAGGGGGCAAGTGTAAGAAATTAAACAACACAAACAAAGGTTACTTGGCATCATCAGAACTCAATTCTCTCACCATAGCAAGTCCTGTACACACCATCACACCGGAAACACAAGATTCAGATATAAAATCACTTATCATGATGATGATATAGGACCTTGGAAAGACATAAATAGCACCCTCAAAGAAATACAGGAGAACACAGGTAAAGAGCTAGAAGCTCTTAAAGAGGAAACACAAAAATCCCTTAAAGAACTACAGGAAAACACAATCAAACAGGTGAAGGAAATGAGCAAAACCATCCAGAATTTAAAAATGGAAATAGAAACAATAAAGAAATCAGAAAGAGAGACAACCCTGGAGATAGAAAACCTAGGAAAGAAATCAGGAGTCATAGATGCAAGCATCACCAACAGAATACAAGAGATAGAAGAGAGAATCTCGGGGGCAGAAGACACCATAGAAAACATTGACACAACACTCAAAGAAAATACAAAAAGCAAAAAGCTCCTAACCCAAAACATCCAGGAAATCCAGGATGCAATGAGAAGACCAAACCTAAGGATAATAGGTATAGAAGAGAGTGAAGACTCCCAATGTAATGGGCCAGTATTGTAGAAGAAAACTTCCCTAACCTAAAGAAAGAGATGTCCATGAACATACAAGAAGCCTACAGAACTCCAAATAGACTAGACCAGAAAAGAAATTCCTCCCGTCACATAATAATAAAAACATTAAATGCACTAAACAAAGAAAGATTTTTAAAAGCAGTAAGGGAAAAAAAGCAAGTGACATCTAAAGGCAGGCCTATCAGAATTACGGCAGCCTTCTCACCAGAGACTATGAAAGCTAGAAGATCCTGGGCAGATGTCATACAGACCCTACAAGAACACAAATGTCAGCCCAGGCTACTATACCCAGCAAAACTCTCAATCACCATAGATGGTGAAAACAAGATATTCTATGACAAAACAAAATTTACACAATATCTTTCTACAAATCCAGCCCTACAAAGGATAATAGATGGAAAACATCAACATAAGGAGCAAAACTACACCCTAGGAGAAGCAAGAAAGTAATCTTTCAACAAATCCACACAAACCTAATTCCACCTCTTACAACAAAAACAACAGGAAGTGACAATTACTTTTTCTTAATATCTTAATATGAAAATTAATATTACCAATATATCCTAATCGATTGAAATCCAAAAATATGAGGAATTAGAAATTTGTTGATTGTCATTCAATGGTCTCTCTAATTTGGTAATTGGAGAAATAGATCCAACATTGTACAATCTATATACACTTTCAGCTTGTTTGTTCATGACAGTGTCTTGCTGTGTACAACATAAAGGTCTTGAAATCTTGCTTCTCCTATCTCAGCCTCTCTCTTAGTAGTATTGTTTATTTCATGTTTTTACACTATACTATGGTTTTCAGAACAGCCTTTATATTTCAGAAGTATTTATATACCCAAAAGAAACATGGACGATTAATTAGGGAGGTGGCTTGTAGGAAAGAGAACAACAAAGAGTGAGACTGAATGCTTTGCTTGATGTTTATAACTCTTGTATCAGTTTGAAGAAGAGGACTTTATAAGTTACTCTTTCTCTGAGATGAATGCTTTTCCAAGTTATCACAGCTAATGAACCAAATTCTTACCCTCACCTAATGTCTGTTCCACCCTCCAAGCAGAACCATTGTTCATTGAAACAGTTGGTGAATGGCTTTATGGATAGACCATCTTATTACATACACCATTTCGTAATGAATGTAACCTGTTCTCTGTAGGCTGAGAATAAAGTCACTTACTCAAGTCAAATAGCTTTGACTATAGCAGGAAGTCTGTATCCAAAAATCGTGCCTACAATTCATTTCTTGGTGTAGCAGAACTGTCAACTCTCAGCTTAGCTACGATGGAGGTAAAATCCTTTGGAGATGTGAGAGTCATTGAACTACAGCCTTATTACAATGCAATCCAATGTCTAAAAATTGTTCTTATTTTGGGCTTGTACCACAGTAAGAGCCAAGATTTTAAACTCTACTAAATACAAAACAAACAAACAAAAAGACTTTATATATTTATGTTCATTTAAGAAAATACTAGTAGTGATGTATTATTTTGAAATATACAGTTAATATGTTTGGAGTTATTTAAAATTTATATTGAGAAAAATGTATTTTCACTATTGCTGTAGACGAGCATCTACATAAGACTCTTAAATTGATTGTTGTTTTATATCAAACAACTTTTATAATACTTATTTTTATTGTTATAATATTTTATAAATTTTAAGGAATATGACAAAAAAGATATTGTAGGTACTGAATGGGGGGATCTCTGGGAGGAGTTGGGGTATGAAGGGAAACAAGAATGTGATTTAATTCTATTTACTTAAAATATGTCTTTAAATGTTAACAACTTCAGATAAATTGAAATCATGTAACTTTTCTCATCATAATGCAATAAAAGTTAAAAAATAAGATAAAATAAAAAGAAAGAAAGAAAGGGCAGAGAAAGATTAGACACCTCCCTTACAAACATACTTCAGATTATATATGTACAAAGCGAACATGTGCAAAAAAGAAAAAAAAATTCTGCACTCTCCAAACACTGGAAGATGTGTGTACTCTGTCAATGACCTAGGAAACACTGGAGTGGCTGGAGCCTGGAATGTTTGAGCTCTTATTCTATCCCAATTCTCTGGCCTACATCCACCTTTAGGAATAATTTTCTTTTTCTTAATTAACTGTCTCTATTTCTATCATATCCATGCATCTCCACTCAAATTCTTTGTTCTGGAATGCAACCATCTGGAAGTCTCATCAGGTGCATCTGAACTGTGATGAATTCTTTTAAGACTAACGAATGGGATCTTGAAGGGAGGTGACTAGGTCGTGTGTTCACAATGCTTGAAAAGGGTTAATTTTCATCATGAGGTGGTGTATTAGGACTAGAGGAACTGGTTTATTTACTATGAATATAGGTTGTTCTAAAACAAGGCCACTGCCACATTAATTTTTTAAAAATATTTATTGATCCTACTAATGCTTCCCCTACAGTGATGCAAACTATCATGTCACTATAAAATAGAAGATCTTTACCCTTTAACTGTAACACAATGAGCCCTCTCCTTGTTTAAGTTGCTTTGTGTCAGGTATTTGGTCATAGCAACAAGTAATGTAATGAAAACATCTCCAAACAGTGATGGGTTTTCACACTTAAAATTTCGTCGAGGGTAGACCTCATGTTTAAAGCTCTTATTACAAAACAAAGTCAACATTGTTACTTATGTGTTTTTATCAAATTCTTGAAAAATGTCATGTTATCAGCACTATGATTTACTTATTTTTACATGCAAGAATACTTAGAATACAAGAATACAAACAACTTAAGATGCTACCAAAAAGGCAAATTTTGCATGAAGCTTTTATGTGAGGGCTTTCCAACAGGAGGTACTCCTGCAGTCCCTGAGAGATGCTTGGTTGTCGAGCGCCAGGCTGCATTATCGCATGGGATGCATCTGTGCGTATTTCTCCAGAAGCTTGCAGAGTTTTAGCAATGATACTTTATTTACAATTTGAACTCTTCTCTGCAATCTCAAAATAGAATTAACTTTTAGGTTACATTCCTCATTTCAAATATATGTTATTCAAATTGTTCCAAACAGCAATGTGAGAGAAATTAAAAGCAGACCTTTCACTTCCAGGCTCTAGAACCCTCTTTGTCAAATCCTGACACAGCAACATATCAATGTACACACATGTAAATTCGAGTCTAAGATGTTGACTCACAAACCCTAAGTCCTTGTTCCTCATCCATCATCCGTTCTCACTGCTTTGACTCAGCTCTTGTCAACTCTAACCTAAACAACCCAAATAGCTTTCTATCTGTTTTCCTCCAGGCAAGTGTCTCAAATGTGTAAACTCCTTTGCACATGCTCTCCAGATTTAGTTTTGAAAATCTAAATCTGATTGTGTTTCTCCCATGATTACTATCTTAACATGGTCATGCCTCTTATGAGATTATGGCAGTTAGCCATCAGAAAGCTCCTCAAACTCTTTTAGATGACTTGCAGATGACCCTAATGTATCCTTCTAGACAGAGCTGTTCAACTCACACACTCAGCTTTTAACCACTCCACTTCTTCTCTATCCCCCAGACACATAATCTGCTGATCCGCCTGTAAGTGTCCCCCCTACTCCTCCTGGAAACACTAACACACACACTCTTTGCAAATCATCAATTTTTTACTTCTGGAATCTTCCTGTGCTTTTCCGTAGGAACTCATTTTTTCCTTTTCTGTCCCCACACATGGCTTCAGTGCAGCATAGTGTGCTACATGTGTTTATACTTGTAGCTTTTAAAGCTTGGAGCTCTTTCAAAGAACAGCAATGCCCTTCATTCTTGGTCTTGGTCCTAAAATCTAAAATATGGCTGGCTTATTTTCTGGTACTTGGTAGTGTGAGTAAATGGCTGTTATATTAAGTTGCGAATTTAGATCATCATAATCAAAAGTGGGAGGCTGGACATTTTTCATGTCTTGTGAATCAGAAAATAAGAACAGTGTGCTCATGAGATAAAATATTCAACTATAAAACAAACTCTTGAAAAATGTATCTGATCAAGAAAGGTTACATCACCAGAAACTCACAGGCTAATGTTAAGCGGAACTCTGGGAATCCTGCAGAAGAGGTAAGGAAGGACTGTGGGATCTAGAGGAGTCAAGGACACCACAAAAACCCCACAGAATCAATTAACCTGGGCTCTTAGAGACTCACAGAGACTGAAGTAACAATCATGGAACCTGCATGGGTCTGACCTTAGGCCCTCTACATATATGCTATCGTTGTGTAACTTGGTCTTTTTATGGGACTCTTTAACAATGGGAGTGAGTCAGGGCTATCTCTGTCTCTTTTGCCTGCTTTGGGGACCCCATTCCTTGTACTGGGTTGCATCATCCAGTCTGAATATGAAGGGAGATGCTTAGTCTTACTGCTACTTGATACACCATGTTTGGTTGATATCTCTGGAAGGCTTGCCCTTTTCTGAAGGGATCTGGGGGGAAAGCAGCAGTAGAGGGAGGGACTGGGAGGGATTGAGGAAGGGATAATTATGATCAGGATGTAACACAGGAAAGAAGAATGAATAAAGTTAAAAAAATCACTTTCTGTCATATTATCTTTACTCAAACTGCTTATAGCTATTATTTTAAAACCTTGTGGTACTTAATATTTTTCTTTTTTTAAAAAAGGTTATCACATAGTCACATTACTTCTCCCTTCCATTTCCTCCATCTTAACCTTCCTTTATATCTTTTTCTCTTTCAAGTGATGTCCTTTTTTTTTATTAATTGTTGTCACATACATACATGTATATGCATATATATTTCTAAATATAATTTACTCCGTCTGTATAATGCTACTCATATGAAAACATACATTTTCAGGACTAGCCATTTGGTGCTGGATAACCAGTTGGTATGCTCTTCCCCTGGAGAACACTTAGTTCCCTGATTCTCAGCATTTCTCAGCGGCATGTACTTCTGTTGGTAGGGTTAAGGTCTCATGGGCTTTCCCGTGTCCTCTTTGGCATGACTTTATTGTCGACCTTGTCAGCTTATGTTTTGGTAGCCATGTCGGTGAAACTTTATTATGAATGTAGCTTCTGACACACTGGAATATGCAAACTCACAGCAAACTGCCCAGGCCTCTAGCTCAGAACAATCAGTTTACCTACCTCCTCGTTCTCAATACCTTAGGTAGGAAAGGGCTATGTGCTATGTCATTTGGGACTGGAATCCACAGTCTACATTTTGATTTGTTGTGGTTTTCTATAATGATCTCTGTCTGTTACAAAGAGAAGGTTCCTTGATGGGGGGGGGGGGGAGGACTAGACTTATCCGTGAATACAAAGGCAACTATTTAACTGCAGCTAGGGATGATGCTCGCCTAGTCGAGTGGTAGTTGCAGGTTCTCCTACAGGAACTATGACGTTACCAGCCCTGAGTAGTTTACTGTGTTGCCTTCTAGTACAAAGCATGGTTTCCCTCTTGTCTAATGGGTCTTAAGTCCAGTTCTGGAGCTGCTTGTTAGCATGAAGGGCCGTGTGTGCGGTTACTGCTCCTTTAGC
>JADRCD010175699.1:0-10192 GCA_019843815.1 Montemys delectorum | reverse complement strand
ACATATGTGAAGAAGCATAGGGGATCCATGTAGGCTAATGTGAGCCTAACTCCAAAGTAAATAAAACTACCTAGGATAACAGCAAAACAAAACCACTTGATTTTCTACGTCAAATATGACAGTGGATATTTTCTCTAGGGTCATATATGTATATAGAAAAAGATTTGAGAGAATACACATCGGATATTTAACAGTAGTTAACACTGGAAAAGTCGAAAAGGGGCCACAAGGATTCAAGATTTGTTTCAAAGAGTCTTTAATCCCATTGGTAACTAATTTTCTATGGAGATATTATGAAAAATAAAAATTACGATGATATTTTATAATAAGTAGATATCAAAAGCAGTTTTAACTAGTTAGTCTAGTGAAGTCAACCAACAAATAAAATCAGAGGGCACCCCTATAGTGTTGGCCTTCTAGGTTGTAGAGCATGTCAAATGGCGGTTACATTGATTTGTATTGACTGAGTGTCTGATGGAGGTTACAGTGTTTATATTGACTGAGTGTCTGATGGAGGTTACAGTGTCTATATTGATCGAATGTCTGGCTTTTGTTTAGAAATTAGATTCTTGTCAGTTATGAATTCTGCTTTCTTTTGTTGTCTTGTATTTGATTTCCTCTGAGAGGAAGCGCTGGCCTACTTAGTTCCCATTTCTGCTGTGTCAGCAATGTGGCCTTATGTTCCGCTTTAGCAACAGAATAGGGTGAGAGGTTTCTGCTTTTATCTTTATGGATTGTAAGGCTCTCTTTGTGTAATCTGGTATTTAGACCTTTCCAACTTATTAATGCGCAGTGCTGCCTACTGAGCATGACGCTGACTTTGAAAAGCATCCAACATGTCTTGGGTTTGGATTTCTAGTCTTGTGTATTTAACATCAGTGCATGCTACGTGGTTTTAATGTAGAAATTGAGAATTGTACCTTAAATATGATAAATCCAAAGAGCTTGCCAGAACCTTGTGAAACATGGACTTGTTAAACCAGTCACTAGCTACTCCTTCCACACTCCAGCATGAGCTGTTCTGGATAGGTGAACCGTGAGTGAGGTGTAGTAGACAGGGAGGGCGAGGCATAACACAGGGACCAGACCACCCATGTTTTGTGTTGTTTTAGACTGGGGATCAGAGTGAGTAGCTTAAGATTTGTTAATACTGCTTGTGTTTTTTAAGTTGGTTTGAAATCTTCTCAGTGCCTTCCATTCTGGCTGCTTTGTCCTGTAGCGTAGGTAAAAGTGACAGTGATTTCTTTTATTCTCTTTCACAATGATCAAATTCTAATGGTTTTCAAGGTGATAGTTGAAAAATCTTGAGAGAAATCCTGGTTACTTTTTTTTTTTTTTTTTTTTTTTTTTTTTTTTTAGGAGGAAATGATTCCTGTAGCGCAGTCCTGGGGTTTTGGTCCATTCTGTGATCATTGGCAGGCCTGTCCAGCTGGTATTAAACAGCTGCAGCAGGAAGCTTTCCAAAAATGAGGCACAAAGAAATGTTTGATCAGCCCTCTAGACTTTCCTTAAAAACAGGAGTAATGATGCTTGTTAAGACGATGTGTATTGCAAATGCTTAAAATTGACAGTGACTTAAAGCATTATTTCTTAGTAGTTCTGTATTTCAAAATGAGATTGATTCACACTTCTTAAAGCAGCCTTCTCCTATGTGTGTTTACACTCAGGGCTGACGTTGTTCAGGGCCTTTGCCTGGGTTTCCCTGCTCTGAGGAGGCGTTAAGTTTCTCGGGTGCTACACTCATGATGAGTGCTTGCAAAGGCCTTTCCAGTGCAGGCCTGCAGGCTGTGCTCTGCTCTCTGTGTTGTCTTCACCCCTGACTGCTCTCTGCCCAGGCTGTCGGGTACTTTGAGCTCAATTCATGTGGCTGGCTCCGCTTCCTCAGGAAACTCCCTGGCTGAGACCCTGAAGTCACCGTGTGCTGTTTTTAAGTTTTTGCAGAACTTTGCCTTAGAAGACAATGTCATATGTGTCTATTCCACTGTGTCCACTGTCCTCAGGCCTAGCACTAGCTATGGTATCATCACATTTCTGAGTAACCAGTAGACTCCAGATCCAAGAAGAAAGTATAGAATGCAAATGGGAGATCAGCTAAGAGTGACAGGCAGATGAGGATGGGAGTAGAAGAATCCAAGGCTCCCCACTGACAAGCCTGGGCTGCCACCCGAGCTCTTTGTTTCCTGAGTATCCAGTGTTCGGTAAGGAGTGGAGTTGAAACACCGCCAAAGGCAAGATGTGGTGCTAAGTGTAGGATGGCAAGCTTGCCAGAATGGCTCTCTGTAACCTCCCGTGGCCACGGTAGAAGCTGGAGTGGCTCACTCCCTTCCATGCAGATGTTCATTTGCCATCTCCTAAAGACGATTTTAATGAAATGTCTGTGTTTGGGGCTCATCTTTTGATTTTCTTTGGCTTAAAGGTTGATGAAGTTATATCCTAAAGCAGCTTGAACTAGAAGAACTAACTTTTACTTTGCTCTTCTAAATAATAACTTGACCTTTTCCACTTAAATCTTACAACATTATTACTGGGAACTCTCTTTTGGTGTCACTTATGAAGTCTTCCTGTTTTGGATGTCCTTATACATACTCTTGAGCTTTGTAGTTTATTTTAATGTGGAAAAGTAGTAGACTCACAAACAGATTAAGACATTCTAAAGTAGTTTAGCTTATGGTTTTAATTTTACATGTATTTTTTGTGAGCATGCGATTGTGTGGGCACACATGTAAGGTCGAAGAGCATCTCTCAAGAGTTGTTTGACTCCTCCTACCACATAGGTCTTTGGCATGGAACTCAAAGCGCTTTCCCTGAAGTGAGCCATCTTGCAGCTCCATACATATGTTCTTGTCGTTTATTTTGTTGAGCATCTACTATGTGACAAATACTACTCTTGATAGAGGATGCCCTGAAAATAAACTAAGTGGATTAAAGCTGTCTCCCAAGAGGAGCAGATGTGCTAGCGCTGGCCTTGACATCTGTTAGCTTGTTTTACATGCACTGAGCTGCTTGCCATTCTCTTACAGCTGGGAACCTCGTCTTTGTGATAGTGTGGTATCAGGGCAGATAAAGGCTGTCACTGAGTTAGAACGTTTTGCTCTTCAGTAACTCTCAGGGAGGTGAGCACATGATTTTCAGACTGGTTTGTGATCCTTAAAGGGTGACTTTCTTCTAGGTTCATAAGTCCTAGTTGTTTGTGTTGCCCCCTTTATGTTATTTACACTTTTGTTTTGAAACTCAAATAAGTACAAATTCTGTTTTGCTTGCATTCCTTTCTCTTACTTTAGAATGAGTCAATCTGCTTTTGAGTCTCTTACTTTCCCACATAATTATGCTTCATAATATTCAATTAGAACAATTTACTGTTTTTTATTTCACTTAGAATCAAAATTAAGTAATTTTCATGAATTTAAAACAAATCAGGAAGCTCCTCATCATTCCATGAATTTTGTGCTATTTGTAACAATTTGTTGTTGTTTTTTTTTTTTTTAACAAAAAAGAGCTCTTATGAGTACGTTCAGCATTACATGTTTCTAAAAATGAGGCTGTTTTCCAGCCAGTTAGTTTTAAATCTTTTCTTTGGGAGATTTGTGAAATGGAGCCATGAGTTAGTTTAGAAGGGTATTCGAAATCAGTGTTTGTGATCGTCCAAGCCGCTCTTCAATGCTTGGTTTGCTTTTCTTCCCTTCCCTTCCCTTCCCTTCCCTTCCCTTCCCTTCCCTTCCCTTCTCTTTTCTTTTCTCTCCTTCTTTCTTCTTATCCCAGTTGCTTCTTCTCTGACAGTTTATAATCTGGCAGCAGGTTGGCCCTGCATGGGAGAGCTGGTCATGTTGATGGTGCACAGGATGGCACATCTGTCTCTGCTTTATATGTGTAGAAAATTTACCACTCCACCTTTCTCTTTGGCGCCATGGGTATGTACAGTTTTAAACTGTATTTTTATTTTGCATATATGTGTGCTGCCTTGTCTGCATGTGTGCAGGTGGCTGCGGCAGCTGGGAGGCTGCATTGGGTCCTGAGAGACTGAATGTAGAGCTGGTCAGGAACCACTTGATGTGAGTGCTAAACTCAGGTCCTCACAAAGAGCAAGTTCTCCTGCCTGAGCTGTCTCGCTAGCCCCCTCTACTGGGGATTGTTGTACAGTGATAAGTTGCGAAATATTCTGAGAATTTGTTACGGAATTTCTTTAACCCGTGAAATTGGATCCTTGCTAATTTTACATGTCACAGCATTGGTATTCTGCTTGCCCAACAAACAGCTCAGCCTAGTGGACGTCTGAGGCTTGTTTAGGAGTGGGTGGGGCTTTCCCAGGATCAATACTGGTAGCCAAGGTTTTGTTCAATTTTAGGGTCAACGGGAGGGCTTGAGGGTTCCCCTAAAAATACCCACTGAAAATTAAAAGCAGAAGTAAACAGCAGAATAAACTATAGATTTTGTTCATAACTAGCTGAGAGAATATAACAGGGGTTGGGTGGAAGATGAAAATGAGGCCATGGAAAAGACATAAAAGGAAGTGTTTCTACCAGTCCAAGCAAGCCAGTGTAGACAGCACGGCACAGCCTTTGAATCCCACCCCTGCCTGCTGAGGAGTGCGACCACAGTTTCTCTTCAAATATTCTAAATCTTTAACACGCACTTCCTCGTTGGTAAAGCTGCCTTTGATGTGGGCACTGTCTTCTGAACTTGGTTGCTTGTCCAGGCTCCCTTGCTTCCCTTTTCTAAATCTTTCCCTCGTGCAGAGGCTTCACTCTATGGTCCTACATGTGCCAGCCCTTTCCACAGAAGGGTATTGTCTCATGCAGATGTGGTCCTGCCTGGAACGACTCAGTCTTTCTGCCACACTGCCTGCCACTTGCCGAAGGAGGACAGAGGGTCATTCTCAGGGTTGCACTTGGTGCATGCTGAGCAGCCCCCCTCCCCCCTCCCCCATTGCACTTCTAATACACACCAATGCTTTCCTTTCTTCTGACTTCTGAGTACATGACACATGTTTCTTACCTGGTGTGTTCTCTTTTTGTGCTGACAGAGAGAGAGATGACTTAATGTCTGTGCTAGTTTCTGTGCGGAGCAGCTTGGCAGAAGTGCAGGAGAGAGAGACAAGTGCCTATAAGCAGGTGAAGCAAGCTGTGCAGATGACCGAGGAAGCCAACTTTGAAAAGACCAAGGCAAGTCTCATGGCTGGAAATGGCTATAACATACAGCCACTGTCCACGTGTGTATTTCTCTGATTATTTTTCATAACTCAACTAATTGCAAACACACAAAACAGATGCCAGGCCATAAATATTGACTTCTCTAATTAAAAAACAAAACAAAACAAAAAAAACCTTACTATTTGGAGAGTTCTTATTCTTCTGTAAATATCTCTGTTCTGCCACTACTCAGAGAGTGCAGAACAGTGTGGGAAAGTGCTTTGGGACTGATGTGCATAATCTTGTTTACAGATAGTTTTACTGTGGACAGATAGGTACAGACAGGCTCTGCATGTTTTAGTCTAGCCCCAAGCATCTTTCAAGATCTAAGGAGCATCCATGGCAGGCTTCCCTACCTGGAGTGGAAGGAGCTCCGCTCCACCTCCCTTGTCAGGAGGGGCTGAAACTGAGCCAAAACCAGCCCTGATCTTCCCTTCAGATCCCCCTGCTGTGGGAGAGTGTCTGGTGCAGTACCTTTGACTCTGCATCCTCCCTCTCTCTGGTTACTTCTTTCTTTATCATCTCCTTCTCCAAAGCCCTCTTGTCTTGCTGAGAGGCAAGCTCCTTCTCCAGTCTTTCTGTCTGCCTCTCCAGCTCACTCTTCAGCTGCTCACACTGGATCAAAGCCTACAGGCAAGAGAGGGAGGAGTGGGAAGGCACGCCAGGGAGAAATGACGAAATTGCATCTTCTTTAATCTAGGATAGTTCAAGCCCACTCTATAGATATTGAGTGCTATATTCTATTGTACACAGACACTTATTATAAAGTCCCTTAATGTCACTTAAAATGTAGTCTACTCCCATTGAATAGAAGACTACTTTCTGTTATCAGGATGGGCATTTTACAATGCTAGTAAAAGTTCATAATTGAAAAAACCCACAATTTTCCTTGAGCCAAAATTGACTATTATGTGTTTTCAGAAATAAAAACTCCCTTGCCACCATCGTCTGTAGCATCCAATCATAAACTAGAGTTTCAAAGTTATAATTTAGAATTAGCCTCAGTGAAACTAAGAAGCCTGAGCATCTTGGCTTGGTCCAGTTATTTGTGCCTGCAGCATCTGCCTCACCCAGCCTTAGTGTCCCTAGCATTTTGGTGTTGTCTGTCCAGGCAATGTTCTTATCACTTGTGGTCAAGTGCAGTTGGGCTTTCAGCAACTTCTAGATTGTGTTCGTATTGAATTGCTCACTTCCTCATTACCACTCCAGGGCCTCCCTCGTTTTGTCCTCATCCCATTCACCCGCACCTAGTAGCTTTGGGGCTGTCAGTTCTCCTGTCTTCACAGCAGTCCTCTCCCCTTGCTTAGCTGGCTCCATCCTCCTGTGGATCTTTGCTCTGTGGCTCTGTGAGCTAAATGTGGCTTCCTAGTCCTGCCCACCACAGTGCCCAATTCTCTTGGGATTCATTCCTCCTTCCTCCATGTCCACTGAACATGACGTGGGTTTTTCCTGTCACTGCTCTCACTTTAGCTACATCTGCTGTGAGCAACTTCTACACAGCCCCACTTTCCATCTACTGCATCCTTGCTGTTGGTTTGTTCACTAATACTATCTCACCAGCAATTCAAACTTACAACATTTAGAATATCTTCAGCCCTCCCCACACGTCACCATGACTCCAGTCCCCTGTGCACACACCATCCACCTCCCACACTCTACTGTGCCCCAAATCTTTATATACTCTCACACCATGTGCACAGACTATTGCAGTAGCCTCCTCCTGACTGCTCTCCTGGGTTCCCCCAGTTCCAGTGTGCCTTTTCCACTGTATTAGGTTTTCTGGACTGTAAAGATTCCCCTAG
The DNA here is from genome assembly GCA_019843815.1 of Montemys delectorum. NCBI lineage: Eukaryota > Metazoa > Chordata > Mammalia > Rodentia > Muridae > Montemys > Montemys delectorum. The sequence continues at coordinate 3,204 of JADRCD010175699.1, read as the reverse complement.
GAATCCCTCTACTGAAATATATATAGTAACAGATAATTCTTCAGCATGGCCTTTCTCCAAGTGTCCGAGAGCTATCTTCTACCACACTCTTTTGTGCAGATCCAGCATGTGAATTATAACACAAGGAGCAAAACTACACCCTAGAAGAAGCAAGAAAGTAATCTTTTCAACAAACCCACACAAACCTAATTCCACCTCTAACAACAAAATAACAGGAAGTAACAATGACTTTTTCTTAATATCTCTTAATATGAAAATTAATATTATCAACATATCCTAAGCGATTGAAATCCAAAAATATGAGGATTTAGAAATTTGTTGACTGTCATCCAATGGTCTCTCTAATTTGGTAATTGGAGAAATATGTCCAATATTGTACAATCCATATACACTTTCTGCTTGTTTGTACATGACAGTGTCTTGCTGTGTACCACATAATGGTCTTGAAATCATGCTTCTCCTATCTCAGCCTCTCTATTAGTAGTATTGTTTATTTCATATTTTTACACTCCACTATGGTTTTCAGAACAGCTTACATATTTTAAAAGTATTTATACAGCCAAAAGAAACATAGACAATTAACTTGGGAGGTGGCTTGTAAGAGAACAACAAAGAGTGAGACTGAATGCTTTGCTTGAGGTTTGTAACTATTGAATCAAGTTTGAAGAAGAGGACTTTATAAGTTACTCTTTCTCTGAGATGAAGGCTTTTCCAAATTATCATGAGCCAGATTCTTACCCTCACCTAATGTCTGTGCCACCCTCTAAGCAGAACCATTGTTCATTGAAACAGTTGGTGAATGACTTTATGGATAGACCATCTTAATACACACACCATTTCTTAAATGAATGTAATCTGTTCTCTGTGGACTGAGAATAAGGTAACTCACTCAAGTCAAATAGCTTTGACCATAGCAGGAAGTCTGGATCCAAAAATTGTGTCTACAATTCATTCCTTGGCACAGCAGAACTGTCAACTCTCAGCTTAGCTATGATGGAGGTAAAATCCTTTGGTGATGTGAGCGTCATTGAAGTATAGCCTTATTACAATGAAATGCAATGTCTAAAAATTGTTCTTATTTTAAGCTTATACCACAGTAAGAGCCAAGATTTTAAGCTCTACTAAATACAAAACAAGCAAATGAAAATTATATATTTATGTTCATTTAAAAAAATACTAGTAATGATGTATTATTTTAAAATACACAGTTAATATGTTTGGAGTTATTTAAAATTTATATTGAGAAGAATGTATGTATTTTCAGATTGCTGTAGATAAACATATACATAAGACTATTAAATTGATTGTTGTTTTATATCAAACAACTTTTATAATACTCATTTTTATTGTTTTAATATTTTATAAATTTTAAGGAATATGACAAAAAAGATATTGTAGGTATTGAAGGGGAGGTCTCTGGGAGGAGTTGGGGTACAAAAGGGAAACGAGAAGGTGATTTAATTCCATTTACTTAAAATATGTTTTAAAATGTTAACAAATTCAGATAAATTGAAATCATGTATCTTTTCTCATCAATAAAACAAAATTATAACTGAGCATTTTCCTGAGCTCTCTGAGCCAGTGCCAGCTGCAATGCAGGTGGCTGTCTTTGTAGACATTCCCGTTTCCTGTTTGAATGAATCTTTGCTCTTCTGAGCTCCACTGTTGTTACACAAAGTCTTGGTGGCTTTCTGTAGCCGTCCCCACTGAGGAACTATATGTGTAACACTGTGTTTCTCACATGCTATTTGCATAGTCATTCCCAGCTAATGCTTATTGAAGGGGAATTAGTAGTTTTAAAAATAAATGTGGTATTAGACAATTGGTAATTTTTTAAATTAATGGTTGAGAATTAGCAAGGCCACAAATTTGTGCCTTGCTCAGCTATCCTCAGAAAGGCTTCCTCCAGCAGCTGACGTGAGCGATGCAGAGACCTAGCCACACATTAGAGATAGCCCCAGTTGGAGATTGCCATCAGATCCCTACCCTCAGAGCTCAGGGAACCCCATTGTAGAGTAGGAGGAAGAATCGGGGGTGGAAGACCCCAGGAGAACATTGCCCACAGAGTCAGCTAAGTATGACTTACAAGGCCTCACAGACTGAAGAGGCAGTCATGGAGCCTGCAAGGGTCTACTCTAGGTCCTCGGCATACATGCTATGGTTGTTTAGCTTAGAGTTTTTGTTGGACTCCTAACAGTGGGAGTCACTGAGTCTTTTGCCTGCTCTTAGGATATTTTCCCTCCTACTGTGTTACCTCAACCAGCCTTGGTGTGAGGGTTTGTGCCCATTCTTCCTGTATCTTGTTATAGCCTGTCCGGTTGATATCCCTGGGAGACCTGCTCTTTTCTGAAGGAAAAAGGAGGAAGAGAGGATCTGTGGTGGAGGGGAGATTGGAGACGGGACTGTGGGGAGTGGAGGGAGGGGGAACTGTGGTTGAGATGTGTTGTATGAGAGAAGAATTTATAAAAAAGAAAAAAAAATGTGTGAGACAGGCATTGTGTGCTGCGCACCTGGCATTCACACTGAATTGAAATATGGTTAACGTGATTTTGAAGTCTTGGAGTTTTTACCTAAAGTTCCGAGAAGACATAGGAGTCTTGCTTTGGGGGTGTATTAGAAGATAGAGTGTGGCTATTTTCAGTGTAGAAGCACTTTTTAATCTAAGGTAGTTGCTTGGTGTCTGGTGCCACCTCGTGGGTATTGTTTGTATTGCATACAAGGTAGCCAGCCTTGCCTTACAGCGCTGTTTACCCTTCTAGTGGCGCGGAAGTTCCTGGCCTGTTTATAAGAAAACAGATATCAGGCCTGAGAAGACCATCATGCTGTTTTCAGTTAATGGTGTGGAAGTACTATCCAGCAGCGGCCTGTGTTCCACTTTTCTAGACCTGTGGTTTGGGCAAATTATTTCCTGTTTGAAAGCCGTATATTTTTTCCACCTGGGTGAGGAGAACACTGAAACCGTCCTGATGAACTTAGTGACATGACTCTGGGCTAGTCACTTAGGAAGATTTTAGTGCATACCAAGTGGTCAGTGAAGGGCTTTACTTGAAAAATGTAACTTACTACAACTGGAGATGATTTTTTAAGGAGAAAAAAAGTATAATCTGGGAATCAGTGAGGGTAGAATGTGTTGATAAAATTCAAGAAACAGATAGCAAAGGTTCCCAGGCTGCCTGCCTGCCTGCCTGCCTGCCTGCCTGCCTG
>JADRCD010175696.1:0-13701 GCA_019843815.1 Montemys delectorum | reverse complement strand
GCCCGCGGCTGCCACCTCGAAGCGCGGCGGAGGAGCCGGGGCACCCCGGGCGGCGGCAGCGGCGGCGACGGGAGCAGCAGCACATGACTCTGTAACGAGGGGAATTAGACAAAGCGTAACATGGACTCCGGGCCCGTGCAGGCGCCGCAGCTCTGGGACCAACCGCAGCCTGCGAGCGCCGCGACTGGCCGGGTCGTAGCCAATGGGGCGGGCCCGGGCCTCCATGTGATTGCCTGCGCTGTGCCCGCGCGCCCCGCCGCGCCTGCCTAGGGGTCCGTCCGGCTGGCCCGAGGGGCTGGTGGCGGGGAGGTGGCCGGGATCCTGGACTGGCAGTTTGGAGCTCAGCAGGTGTAGCGGGCGGAGAAGAATGGCCGCCGAACGTCGCCGGAGGCGCAGGGCTTATCCCCCTCCAAGCGCACCTGGGCAGGGCATGGTGCCAGGCTGTCTGTTCCCCTGTAGCAACCGGGCTGGACCGGGAAGCTTCCTCTGTGCTGCAGTTTCAGGAGGCTATTCTGACAACTAAAAGCTGATCGTTGAGATTGGGAGACCGGGTGCGGGGTGGGCATTAAAAAGTCATCCAGTGCCTTCCAACTGGGAGAGAGCAATTACCTGGGATTCAGGGCACGTTCAACTAACTGAATGTCTGCGCGAACAGCTACCTGGGCAATCAAAGCCTTATCTCGCAGGTTTGGTTTTCAGCTGAATCAGGACCTCCCTTGTCCCAATCCTTAAAGCCAGAAACGTCCTGCGTACGAAACAGGCACTTGGGAAGTTCTAAAAAGTTTCCCAACTTCATAGCTTCCCCGTGTGTTTTTGTAGCCATGCGAGTGAAGTTTTCTTAGTGTTTGGGTTTTTTTCTCTGTGGAGAGATGAGGGCCAGGACACCAAATCAGGCAGGGTAATTATTTTGGTTCATCAAGGCAAATGATTCCATACTTCAGTATCTTTCATCCGAAACTGCGTGCTTCTGGGAAGTCATGCCCAAAAAGATGCCCTCAAGATTCATTTATATCCAGCGCTCTTAAGGAGCCAGCGCCATACAAGGTACCTAGGAAGGCCGGAGTCCTTCAGAGAGAGGCAAAAAAGAGAATGTTCTTCTGGGCTCCCAGATGGTGACAGTGGCCCCTAAAAGGTGGAAGTAGGCTGCCCAGACCTGGCAGAGGAGGCCTTGAAGGCCAACATCCTCCCTCTGAGTAGCCCCGGGCAGTTTAAGACGGAGCCTCTGCCTTCTGTTTCCTTCTGGGACCCACCCAGAGTGCAGCTTATCCAATTCGCAACACCCTGCCAAGGAGGAAGTGCTTGGGCAGGCAGTGTGTGGCAGGTGATCTAATTACAGTCCTGGGTTTGCTGATCTAGGAGGTTAGAGGTTTTCGTGCTCCTGCCAGCTAGTGATGAGATGGCTGGATGAAGAATGCCCTGCTGTTAAAATCAGTTTAGAAAAGTTTCCCCTTTGCAGAACAGCCACATGCTTTTTCTATCTTCTCTCTTTTCCAAGCTGATTCTAGAGGTGTGGTTTTTTAATGGTTTTATTATTGGTATAAATTAGAAGCTAAGTGGACATGGGGGTTCAGGCTTGTTGTAATTTCAGCACTAGAGTGGAGTCAGGGTAAGGATCAAGATTACCCTCAGCTACATACCCAGCTTGAGGCCAGCTTGGGTTACATGAGGTCCTGTCTCAAAAAACCACTCTCACCCAAGCCCCCTAACCCCCTCCCCAAAAAATATTGATATAAATTGAGGAAGCAAAGAACTGATGTTCAGGCAGCCCAGTCTGTGTTCACACCACAGAGAGAGAACACATCATCACATGGTGAATGTGAGATCAAATTTGACAGTTTCTTCTGAAATACAATTTGGAGATTGTGTTTTTGTTTTTGAGACCAGGTCCCCTGTAGGCCAGGCTGACCTTGAACTCAAAGTGTATCTGGAACTCCTGATTTCACCCCCAGCTCTTGCTGAAGTTGCAGGAGAATGAGTCACCGAGCCCATCCAAATCATGAAAAAAAAAATTTAAAGATTTATTTTTAATTATGTGCTTTGTGTAGTCTGTGTGTGGTTTTATACAAGTGAGGCAAGTGCCCATGGAGTTGTGGGATCTGCCTGGAGCTACAGTTATAGGCAGCTGTGAGCTGCCTGGTGTAGGTGCTGTAGGTGCTCTGGTCCTCTGCGAAAGCAACCACTGAGCCATCTCCCTAGACCATCAATGTGGACATTTTTTTGTTTTGTTTGTTTGAGACAGGTTATACATAGAGCTGGCTGTCCTGGAACTCACAGAGATCTGCCTACCTCTACCTCCCAGGTGCTGGGATTAAAGTCATGTGAACATTTTTGAATACACAATTCCACATCTAGGAATTTTTTTGCTCTTAGTACATATATGCAAAAGTTATATGTGTCAAATATTTAACACGAGGCATCCGGAGACATAGCTTAATTGATAGAGTGTTTAGCATGCAGGAAGTATGGGATTTGATCTCAAATATACAGTACACCAGGTATGGTGGCACATGCCTGTACCCCTAGCATTTGTGTGGCAGAAGACTGAGAATCAGAAATAGAAGGTCATTCTTGGCCATGTAACAAATACGATGAAAGCCTAGGATACATGAAACATTGTCTCAGAGACTATGTAGTAACAGAAACCTACTATTCTATGTACATCTTTCCCCAGTGTTTTAATTCTAAAGGTAATTTTCCCTTACCTGTGCTGCAGTATGCTTGGAGACTCTCAGCACTACTGTATGAGTCACTGACCTTCTGACCAGAGAAGGAGCCCAGCTCCTTAGAGGTGAGATTTTTACATTATTTTTCTGTTATCAAGAAAAAAAAAAAAAAAAAAAAAAACCTAATATAATAGGCCATAGACACACAACCCTGGGGGAAAGGGCTGAATCTGATTATGCCTGGGTATTCAAGTATAAACAATGTAGACCATGGCAGGGGTGTGATTTATGAAAGTGAGAAAATGTATGGAAGGGCTTAGCCAGGTGTCTAGAACATAGGTGTTATCTAGTATACATATTTCTACATAGCAGAAGTGTGACAAAATGTCTGCTCTGTTGGGAGTCTCCTCAGCACTGCTAATGTGTGGATCACCAGGGCAGAAACCACCACAGAGACTGTAGAGTTGCTACTGTCACACACTGTGAGCTTAGCCTCAGCCAATGGTAAAGCAAGACATCATTTGGAGTTCCTGAGATGGTCGCAGGTAGCCCATGCTGATCTCAAACTTCCCATGTAGCCAAGGATGGCCTTCATCTTCTGATCCTCCTATACACATCTCCCTAGTGGTGGGAATGGAAGGTGATGCCACCACTCCCTGGCTTTATCTCCTGGTTTGGGGTAGCTCTTCTTTCTTCTTATCTTTTCTTTAAATGGATTTAAGCCGTCTTACTTCTTAGATTTATATAAATAAACCCTCAGCCTTGAAGTAGGTGTCAAATCCCCTCCCATCTTCACAGCTAAGGATGGTTTAGTGATTGAGGCCAGGGTAGCTGTGAGCAGGGCAGAGAGGAAGCGGGCCTGGGTGGACCATGTTGGGTAACTTCCTATGACATAACACATTGCCAGACTGCTATAGTTAGAAAGAATGTGTTGAAATTGAAACCAGAAAAACTAAGGCACGTGTCTTAGCCAGAGAGAATGAGAAGTGGATTTTCGTCCTTCTCAAAGGGATTCCAAGATTGGCAGGTTTCAGCCAGCCTGTCTAGGTGAACGGGCACTTTTTTAAAAAGATTTATTATATATACAGTATTCTGCCAATATACAGTATTCAGAAGAAGGGCACCAGATCTTACTATAGATGGTCATGCACCGCCATGTGGTTGCTGGGAATTGAACTCAGGACCTCTGGAAGAGTAGCCAGTGCTCTTAACCTCTGAGCCATCTCTCCAGCCCTAACAGGCACTTCTTAAGTTGTAGCCCTTAACTAAATACACAATTTCAGTAAATTAAGGAGGAAGCCACAAATCAAGAAAACAGAGCAAATTCAGACACCTGCAGACCTCTCCTTGCAGGCTCTGACTTCCTGCAACCACCTTGGCTGAGAAATCTGGTGGCGTGGTGGCAAAACTGGAGTGGAGAGGGGAAAGAGAGCGGAGAGATGATCCTGGTCCCAGATAGCCACTGAAACTGGCTGGGATCTAAGGCCAGAGACCAGAGGGACTTTCAGTAAGAATGTGCTCTTGTACATAATTTCAGGGCATAAAACTTTTCCTCATTACCTCCTCTGCCTGTCTCTCTTTTTGAATTTGCATCTGAACGCCTTTTTCTCTTGATTTTTTTTTTCCTGAAACTAGCGCAAACTTAAGTGACCAGAACCTCCCTTTTGGTTTCCCACCAGAGCCCATTCCTTCCCTGGGCTTTCTCCACTTCTCCGTAAACAGCAAGGAAGCCGTCAGTGCTGCGTGGACTGGATGCTCTGAAGGCGTTCTCAACACTTTCTCTCCCCATCTATATCTAAAGAGTCGGGAAATCTGTTGGTTCTTGTCATGGCTTGAATATGAACTATTCCATGCAGGCTTGTCCACTGAGACCTTGGTCTGCAGCTGGTGACATTCTTCTGGGAGGCTTGTGGGGACTTTAACAGATGGGTCATTGTTGGAGGAAGTAGGTCACTGGGGAACATGCACTTGTGGAATAGCTTGGCTTCCTTACCATCCTCCAGGACCTGTGAGGTAAGCAGCTATGTTCTATTATCCCTGCTATCCCATCATGCTCTGTTCTATCCCTGCTATCCCATGATGCTCCTCTGTTCTACTATCCCTGCTATCTATGATGCTCTGTTTTATTCACTAGCCCACAGCAGTAGATCCACATGACTTGCATGTCTATAACCCTGAGCCAAAAGCAATCTCTCCTTCAAACAACACTTAGGTACTTGTCACAGCAGCAGATATTCTCCCCACGGACACAGACACACACATATCCCTACCTCTCCCTTCTAACTAGTCTTTTTTTTTTTTTGGTTTTGGTTTTGGTTTTGATTTTGGTTTTTCGAGAGAGGGTTTCTCTGTGTATCCCTGGCTGTCCTGAAACTCATTCTGTAGACTAGGCTGGCCTCGAACTCAGGAATCTGCCTGCCTCTGACTCACCACTGCCTGGCCTAACTAGTCTTATGCTGTAAAGTAGCAACAACAAACTGAAAAGAATAATAGCCGCTCCCTGAGTCTTTATCGCCTGTAGGCATTTTAGCTCGGGACAAACCTCACTTTGTGCAGTGACACAATTGACAAAGCGTTTCTCAGAGTCAGGGCAGCACTTCCTCAGATACCATGCTGACCTCACATACAGTCCCCTTGTTGTGTCAAAGTTTCCTCCTAGAAATACTCCATCCTACCAGGAAGCCCCTTAAACCAGAAGGTATACACTCAGAATGGCTTCTGGAAGTCCGGGGTCACTCGGCCCCCACCCCCAGGGTGAGCTGTAAAGACTCCCTCCCCTCTCAGACAGGCCAAGCTGCAGAGAACACAGATCAGACCTGGAAGACGAAGAACCCAGCCCAGATGCCTAGAAGAGGTTTAAACCAACCACATCACATGAGAAGGCCACTTGCCAGCCTGCTGAGCCTCCTGCAGGCTGTGCAGTGTGCTCCAAGTACCCAGCTCTGTGAGCTGTCACCCATGCTGGGGTGGTCTTTGTCACCAAAGTGACAGCTATCTTTGAGCCATTTCAGCCTCTATAGGTAACGCTTCATATTTCTGTAAGGAACCCCATTAAAACTCTCTGCTTCACCAATGTGGACGTTACTGATGGCCTTACTGTGGTCTGTTGACAACCCCCTATCTGGGATGAGTAGACGTGTGTGCACATCTCCCCAGAAAGTATCACACGACACCCAAAAAGCTCTCAGACTAATTACACGTGGATCCTTGTGTTCTTCTCCTGTGCAGAACTGGTGCATGGGGCTTTTCAGCCACCATAATCACATGAGCCAACTCCCATAATAAACCCCTCATATACTCATAGATATATACTCATATCTATATGGGTTATTTGTTTCTTTCTTTCTTTTTGGTTCTCTTTGGTTTTTCAAAACAGGGTTTCTCTGTATAGCCCTGGCTGTCCTGGAACTCACTCTGTAGACCAGGCTGGCCTCAAACTCAGAGATCTGCCTGCCTCTGCCTCCCAAGTGCTGGGATTAAAGGTGTGCGCCACCACTACCTGGCTCATATCTATATGTTTATATCATCTGTCTATATTTATTTGTCATCTATTATCTATATACATCTGACTGTGGCCCATTAATTCCCTGGAAGATCCTAATAGGATCTTAAGGAGTTAAAGATATGGTCTTACCAAAGTCTTAAGGAGTTAAAGAGGAGTCTAAACCACTCGCACACAAGAAAGGCCCAGGAAAGTCCCTTTCGCTCAGAGTCTGTCACAGCCTATGGTAACCACCTGTGTGATATTATGAAATAGGTATTTCATCTCTGGCCTCGTGTCCTGTCGCATAACCCACAGCTTTTGGAATCTTGAAGTCATGCATTGTTGTTGCTCTTGTCTTTCGTTCCTTCTCCGCCTGTGCTGAGATAGGAGCTGGTGACTGGTAGTTCTTGAGTAGCTTTTTAAACGGGCTGGTCACCTGGAAGAAAGTTAAAATTAGAGCACTGGAACTCTGGTCTCGGTTTTCCCTGATGTTTGTGAGTGAAGCTGGTGACATGCCCACTAATGATCAATGACTGAACCACAAACCAGAATAATCTCAAGCCACCCCACCCCCACTTCAAAGAAACACTAGGAGAGCTCCCAGGTCAAGGCCTCATGCCTACAGAGAGAGGTCTAGAAGTTCTGATCCTGTACTTCTGTACTCCACCCCATGAGTCTCTGTTGTTACATGATTTTCTCTGCAATACACCACTAAGTACATTCCCAAGACCAATGAGTCCTGGCAAGTTAAACTCAAGACAGGATTATGGAGTCCCAGCCTGTAACTGCTCAGTTAAAAACATGGGCCACAACCTAAGACTGGCTACTGGCATCCAGAGTTACAAGAGGCAGCCTTGGGCCTCAGCCCCCAACCTGTGGGATCCTATGTTACTCCATGTAGATACTCACTGGGGTGAGTTGAATGGGATCAGTGATCCATGGGACCCACTGCAGAATTAATTGCTTTTTTGCTGGTGGGATCCCCACACCCGTGAGGTTATATGACTTGTGTTGACTTAGTGGGGGCCTAGGGAACCAGAGTTTGAGTTCTGTGTTGCCCTGTGTCAGCTCCTGAGACAGTCTTCAGGACACTCATTTTTAGTTCTTTTCTGCTCCCCACCTCCACCCCAAAGACAAAGATTTTCAGAGCTCCAACTGGCCTCGAACTCCCCACGTGGGCAAGAAGGACTTATAATTGTGGTCTTTCGGCCTCTTCTCCCCTGTGGTGAGAGCTGTACCCCACCACATCTAGTTCACAAATTTCTAGTGATCAAATCCAGGGCTTGGTATGTGTTAGGCTGGCACTTTACCAACTGAGCTCTGACCGTCTCCGGGCCCAAGCGTTTCTGTCACTGTTTTAACTGTTTAATCAATCACCAAAAGTCTAAACAAACTTTCGTCTTTTTCCATTATGAGCCCTGGATGTGAGAGGCATCTCAGAAACAAATACTCCCCTAGTCCCATCTACTTTCCAATAGTTAATAAGAGTTATGTGCATCAGCCATACATACGTACTTCATACCCTCCATCAGAAAAGCCCGGGCACAAACTTTGAAACGAGTGCTGTCCCTCACAGACGTCTCCTTCACTTCTCAGCATTCTGAAAGTTGTTCCTTTTAAGCAAGACGACCAAGCAGTCCTTCAGCCTCCTTGTGGTGAACACCCCCATCTTCTGTGCAGGAGTGTTCCGAATAGTGTGGATTCTGAAGACAAATCCTGCTGACTGGGTGGCTGAGTTTTAATGTCAGCATGGTTCCAGGAGGATGGGTTGTTTATTCCAGCCTTCCCTCCGATGAAATGTAATCCCCCCCCTCCCCAGACCTCACACACACCATGAGCAGATACACAATATCTGAATATCACATGCTGCAGTCAGCAACTTCAGCCCCGTTAAGGACGGGGCTACACCAACAAGAATGCCCAGAGGACTTTGGAATGATCGGCAGTCCGAGCATGAACAACACCTGGGCTCAAGTGACCTACCCAGCAAGACCTGGATGATACTTCAGCTGAAGTCCAGAGAACAGGTGTCCATGCCCAGCTGGCAAGCCAATCCTGGGAGTAGCAGTGCAGTTCGTGACTTGGATCCTGGGTCATTCAGCTTTGTCAAGGGTGGATTCCAGACTTTGGGTGGATGGGGCTCAGCAGTGTTTGTTGTCACTGTCTTATCCTTTGTAAGAGGACGGAAACTCTCTTGTTTGCTTTGTTGGTGATGTCAGGGGTGGTTTAGATGTGTGTGTTTCACATGGTAAGTGAACAAAAATCTGAGGTGCCAGTTGTCTCTTCCGTTGGCTTCTTGCCATTCCTGCTGCTGGCTGACCAGCTGCCGCGTTGAAGAACGGAAAGTATGCAGGTGTGGGCTTGAAGCTACCTAGGGCAGCCAGGAATCCCCAGTGCTAACTCCTAGTTCTAGGTTCTTCCCCCCCTGTCTTGCCATCTGAAGCTGGGACTGACTTCCCTGACTCCCTCACCTACATTTTGAGTTTCTTTTAGATTCACAATGAACCCCTGTTTGGCATGAGTGTGATGTGTGGAGGCCGCCATCCAAAAATAAACTATTGCACCGACAAGGGAGAAAGCTGCCTGAATAGGCCTGCCAGCCAGCCATGGTGTTCTGTAGCAGTTCTTGGGCAATGTCTGCAAATTTTCTTTCTCTGCACAAAGCCGAGTGGGGCTGATTAAGCTCCTCTAGTGTAATTTTTAAAAAAGAAAGGACAAGTTAAAAATAGCCTAAGAACAAGTCCTAGAAGCTTAGAGCTGTCAGGGAGAAGTGAGGGTGAGGCCTGTGGCTGCTTCATAATTGCCATCCACACCTGCTGGGTGGGGCAGAGACCCCCCCCCCCATACACAAGGCTAGATTGAGTACGGCTTCCTCCCTTCTTCCTCTCCTGGCCCTTCCTCCCCTCCCCTCTCTCTTCCTCTGTTTTCTCTTCTCTGTTTTCTTTCTCTCCTCTCTTCTCTCTCTTCTCCCTCTCTCCTCTCTCTCTCTTCTCCCCCTCTCCACACTATTCCTCCCCTCCTTCTGAGACTGGTTCTCTTGTTCTCCAAGCAGGCCTTAAGCTCCACATGTAGCAAAGGATGGACCTCTGACCCTCTTACTTGTCCCCCACTCTGGAGTGCTGAGATCACAGCTGTTTACCCCCAGGCCATTTTCTACAGTGCTGATGATCAAACCCAGGACTGTGCTAGTGAGCACCCTACAAACTGAGCCACATCCCCAGGCCTTGGTGGGTATAGTACACCAAGGCTTGAACCCAGGGCACTTGGACTGTGTGGGGTAAAATCTGTACATGTCCAGCCTTATGATCCAGCTCTTTGACAATCGTCACCTTTCAGTAGTGATGCCAACCCCACCAGTCCCCTAGGTCTAGGGTTTTCCTCCTTGCAGCACAGTTATGACAGAGGTGTTGTGTAGATTTTGCAAGTGTCCAATGATAACTTCTGTGACCCAAGATCTAGTCAATCCCTGCCTTCCTTACCAGAGAGCGATCAGTGCTATCCCAGCAGGTCATGGATAGGCAAGATAGTTTTAAACAGGGGCAGCCACTTGACAGATGGAATGGGGGATGCCTGTACCAGTCTGGGGACCCAACTGGGAGCCTGGGAGTCTTTGGAGCCCCAGAGACTCTGCTTGCCCAAAGAAGGCCTCCGTGTCAGGGAGCTGGCTCCGGAGTCTCTGGAAGCAGAAGGCAGACGCTGCGGCCACTTGGTGAGGACTGGAGTCGGGTGTGCTTCCTTTTGCCTCTGGCTTGTGCCATGGGCTCCTTGATGGCTTGTGGGATAACTCACCTCAACAGCTGTAATCTTGTGGATGCAACTTTAGACTTGAGTGATTATATTAGAAACCATTTTAAGTGCTTATAATTTATAATACTGTGCCAGGATTTTATTGATCTCATCTGTCTGTCTGTCTGTCTCTCCTTTATCTACCCCCCCTCTATCTATCTATCTATCTATCTATCTATCTATCTATCTATCTATCTAGTATATGAGTACTCTTCATGTACACCAGAAGAGGGCATGAGATCCCATTACAGATGGTTGTGAGCCACCATGTGGTTGCTGGGAATTGAACTCAGGACCTCTGGAACAGCAGTCAGTGTTATTAACCACTGAGCTTTTTCCAGCCCCTTGGGGTGTTTTGTTTTGTTTTCAAGACAGGGTTTCTCTGTGTAGCCCTGGCTGTCCTGGAACTCACTCTGTAGACCAGGCTGGCCTCAAACTCAGAAATCTGCCTGCTTCTGCCTCCCAAGTGCTGGGATTAAAGGCGTGTGCCACCACCGCCCAGCCGGGGTATTTTTTTAAATTAAATTAATTGTAAAGTTTTCATCCAAGTGTTTATTGTATGTTGAACATATTCTCACCCATATTCTGTCACCCTGCTTTTTCTTCAACCCATGTGTCCACCCTTGTTTCTCTAGACAGTTGTAAGTATCCAGATTTTTTTTTTAAATGTGGGCCAGGATGGTTTAATCTTAGCACTTGGTAGGCAGAGGCAGGCAGATCTCTGTGAGTGTGAGAATAGCCTGGTTTACATATCAGGTTCTAGGACAACCAGGGCTACATAGAGAGACACTATCTCAAATAAAATAAAAATAAAGCCACACACACACAAAAACAAGCAAACAAAAGACAAAATAACCAAAAATTGTGTGTGTGTGTGTGTGTGTGTGTGTGTGTGTGTGTGTGTGTGTATTTGGGTGCCCATGGAGGCCAGAAGAAGGAGTTGGGTCCTCTGGAGTTACAGGAGTTGTAAGCTGCCTGATGTGGGTGCTGGAAGCCAAACTCAGTCTCTAGAAGCACAGCAAGTGCCTCTAACTGATGAGCCAGCTCTCTAGCTCTAACTTTTTTCTTCTTTTTGGTTTAAAAACATTCCACTGTGTATATAGAGCATATTTTCTTTATGTACCCTCTGTTGTTGGTTCTAGAACTTAGAGTAACAAATAGTATTCCAATATAAATTGGTGTGCTAATGTATCCATGTGTGTTTGTTTGTTTGTTCCTTTGCTTTGGTTTTGAGAAAGGATTCTATACAGCTTCGGCCTGGCAATCCTCCTGCATCGGCTTCGACTATCTGCATTATCTTATTGACTCACTAGCAGTCCTAAGTGCAAGTCCTGGGTAGCGTACTTTTATCTGTGTCAAGTAAACTACCCTCCCAAGTTAAATTATAATTAGCTCCAGTGCTAGAACAGAAAGCTACATACACAGCTGCTCTGACAGCAGACACAGGCTGTCTTCAAGTTTTGAGGCAAAGTCCAAGATCATCCTGCTAGAAGGCTCGCTGTCTTGTGCCATCTTTACTTTACCCTTAGGTTGCTGTTGTTCACTTTTCTGTGTCCCCACACGGCTTTGGCCGTGAGATGTTCTCTAATGCCTCATCTTAGGACACTAGTCCTACCCTTCCAGCCTCAGTTAGCCTCGAGTGTTCTGATAGACATTCCTTCTCCAAACGCCACCATGCCATGCTAGAGATTAGGGCTTCGTGTAGGAACTGGGGAGTGGGGCACAAACATTTAGCATAATGAGTAGGTTCTTCAGCAGTAAAATGGAAATGGCTGGCGCTTGACGTTGGGGAGAACTGAACTCGATAACGTGAGCAAAAAGCTCAGCAGAGACCCCAGCACAGAACACGATCCAAACGATCACAAGGGTGGCCTTGGTATCAGTCCACCTGGAAACACGCTGCCCAGACGCTCAGTAGCATCGTTAGCAAGGGGCTAAGGTACCCCAGCAGAAGCTTTGTGAATCTAAAGCCTGGCTTTGTCCCATTATGCTTCAGGGCTTCCCGAGGACTTTTCATATACACGGCACAGAATGTGGAGATCAGACTCCAGCTTCCAACAGGCTGGGCTAGCACTCTATTGACCAGCTACTTTCTCCAACAATGTACCAACGATAAGATCCAGAGTCATTTGAATTCTCCTAAGAGTGGAATGGCATCATTTCTTCTTTCTTGCTAACAGTCAAACACACCGGCATATAGATCTTGAGATGGCTCCATCGGAGCCACTACACAGTCAGTTTCAGGAACTGGATGTAACTTTTGATTATTTTTCTTTAATGCTAGGAATCCAAACCGGGACACACCAGGCAACTGCTTTGTCAGTGAACTGTATACTCACTTCCATACACATTCCGATTCTCCAGGATCTGGCATAGCATCTATCATGTCCAAGGACAACCAGAAATAAGTGTCCAGTTCAATGACACTAGATCGGCAGGGAAAATGAAGTTGGTAAAATAGCTATGATGTCACAGCTCCTCTGAGGGCCCCACCCTGACCACAGGGGTGACTTTCCATGCTTATATAAATCAAGATAATTCGTTTTGGCTTTTTAACAGGGTCTCCTGTATCCTAGGCTGGCCCAAGCCTCACTACACAGCCAAAAAATGGCTTTGGGTTTCTTTTTTTTCCCCTCTTTCTACCTCCTAAGTCCTAGGATTCTAGGCTTGTATCACCTCACCTAATTTTTCCAGAATTAATATTTTTGCATGTGTGTGTAAGACAGTGTACAAGTGAGGGAAAGAGAACAAATTGTAGGGGTTGGTTCTTTCCTTCCATTAAGTGGGCCTGGGCTTGAACTCAGATTGTCACGCTTGGTGGCAAGCTCCTTTAACCACTTAGCTATCTCTCCAGCACCACACCTGGCTTCATGCAGTGCAGGGTGGGGGTGGGGGATGTTAGA
Organism: Montemys delectorum; assembly: GCA_019843815.1. NCBI lineage: Eukaryota > Metazoa > Chordata > Mammalia > Rodentia > Muridae > Montemys > Montemys delectorum. Next base: position 865 of record JADRCD010175696.1, on the reverse strand, counting down.
GCCATGAGCACTCTAGGCGAGCCACCTTTCAAAGGCATCCCCAGTCCCACAGCTGCCACTCCTGAGAAACAAATGTGTAGAAATGACGCATCCTGAGAAAATGTTTGAAGTAACAGTAACAATGCAAATCTGGGTGGATGGCATAATACAGAAGTGTGAACATATTCAAATGAGTGCAAGCAGAGGTACCTGTCCACTCAGAGGTCACCAGCTCCCCACACCATAATCACGATAATCACATGACCATTCAGGACGCTCAGTAAATAAGACCGGGTATTAACCCAGCCTTGGGGTCAGACTGTGTGTAGGGCTTGGGCTCCTACAAATAGGACTTTAGGTGTTTCTGACCCCTGGGAAGAATTATGAGCCAGTGTGGGGATACTGCCAGGAGTCAGGGTCAAAACAGTCTCCTCTAAGAACACACAGAGGAGTGCAAAGAAGATCTTGTGCGGAGTGAGAGGGTGAGGGGGGTGGGGACGGGGCTCACTGGCCTCAGAGATGGCAAGAGAAGAGGGACATCACTTCCAGTAAGCAAGGGAGTTTCAACGTAGGAATCCTAACGAGTTCTATGAATGAAGGCGCTGAATCAGACATCAATTGCCCCATGCTCTGAACAAGCCATTTGAAGGGGCAGACGGCAAAACGCTCCTATACTTAGGACTTTGGGAATATCACTTACTTAGTAAACATCTGTTTCTTAATCTATAAAGCGGAGATAATTATTCCTACTCCTGTTTTACTGAGACCTGAGACTAAATGGTCAAATTGTATATATTTGAAACGTCAGTTCCCATTACCAGGGTGGGGCTGGGGTGGGGTTGGGGTGGGAATGAGGTGGGGATGGGGTGAGTGGAGACCACTCGTT
>JADRCD010175692.1:4697-23838 GCA_019843815.1 Montemys delectorum | reverse complement strand
ATGGAGGGTTTTGCATGCTTTCTTTCAGTATTGTTCTATTATAGGTATAGAGGTGCCCCCAAGGGATGATTTGACAAATAGCCACGTTTGATTGGACATTGTTTTCTGGCCTCCATCAATGTTCCAACATCCTAGTCAATGCTGAGCTGACTCTTGGCTTGGAATTTTGTAAAGAATGTTACTTATTCAGATGAATTGCCTCCAGTGTTGAAAGAGAGATAATGAAAGAAATCAGGGATTGTAGTTTACTGGATGAGAGTTAATTATCCCAGGGCAAGTTCAACAAAGTAAACTTAGGATCTCATTACAGTCATGTATGGCAGACTACATTACTTAATAGAAGAATGCTGGTAAATGGAGGTCCCCCACAAATACTTAGAACAACAGCTGAGTCACTCCCATATACAGGAATTTACAATGGTCTAGGAAGAAGGTGGGATGTGGTCTAAGAAGGAAGTAGAGTACTTCAGATAAGGCTGACTTTATGTCAGTTGTAACCACTGCCTATTTCCTGCTGATTTTCATGCATGCATTTTCTGTTTTGTTTAAAGAATCATTATACATCAGATGACCTTGATGTACCTTGGCTGTTGTATTACCTAACTTCCTTATTTCTTCTGTAATGACTATAAAAGTCTGATGCTTACTTTGAGAATTATAATCAGATTCAGCACTCTCTTGTGTTCATGTCTGTTTGTCACTCGCTGACTTCTTGCCCACCTGAGTACCAGAAGTCTGATTCACCCTAGGTGGAGGGACCCTGACTGGGTCAGCCCGCAGCAGTTTTCTGCTTTTCTTTATAAAAGCAAGGGTTGTTTCCAGGATCATGGGCATCGTAATAAGATCTGTACTCCTGAGGAAGTCATTTACCTCCTAGCAACAATTAACTCTCAATGGACCCTTAGAGAAAGAGTGTACCCTCATGAATTCATATCCCTAGCGACTATTAACTACTTATAAGTTCACAGGGAAGGGTGCAAACTTGTGAGTCCTTCTTTACTTCATGAGGAGATATTAACAGATCCAAAGTTATGCAAGGCCTGTGCAGATAGTCAATGCTACTATGAGTTCATGAATACAGTGGCTATGTCCTTCCCAAAGAGAAACATCTAACATTACTCCGTGGCTTTCTGTAGGTTTTATCCAACATTTTGAATAATACTCCCCCCTCAACCCTTAATTTCTCTGAGTTTTTGAGGGGATTGAGCAGATGTTTTACTTAGGGCTAAACCCTCAACAGTTACTTATTCTTAGCACACAGCATTTTGTTGGTTCCATAAATCACTTCCGTGAACATTAACCACTGCAAACTTTAGCTTCTCTGACCAAAGTGTAGACTAGCACTAATATATGGACATAAATATTTAGAGAGAAATTTAATATATATAATCTGTCTATTAAGCAAAATATCAGTAGTATTTTTTTCCTAAAGGGCCTGCCAGCCATAGAGTTTGATCAGCTTTATACTACCTGGTATGAATGCCCCCTGTGCAGATGGCCTCAAATTAAATCAGAAAGAAGTGGTTACCCCTTGTGCTGGATAGTTTAATGTCAACTTGACACAAGCTAAAGTTTTTTGAGGGATGGAATCCTCAATTATTAAAATTCTTCCATAAGATCAGGTTATAGACAAGCCTAGAGGGCACGTTCCTAATTAGTGGTTGATGAGGAGGGCCCAGACCATTATGGGTATGGTAGTACCATGCCTAGGTTAGTAGTCCTAAGGTCGTTAGGAAAGCGGGCTGAGCAAGCCAGAGGGAGCTATGATCTCTGCATTAGCTTCTGCCTCTAAGTCCCTGTCCTATTTGAGTTCATGTCCTGATTTCCTTCAATGATGAACAATAATATGGAAGCATAAATAAAGAAAACTCTTCTTCCCCAAGCTACTTTGATCATAGTGTTTAATCACTGAGAAGGTCCCTGTAGGTGTCATACAGGAAAGTAAACCCCACTAAGAGATAAGAATAAAAGCCAGGTGAAGATTGTCTTTATCAACCTAGATTACGCTTTGGAGAGCTAATAAGAGGTGGTATATTCCTAATGTATTTAAGCCTTGTATAATCACAAAACAAAGCAAAACAAAACAAAATGTTTCCTGGTGTAATACAATCTCCCTTTCACAAGGAAGGGTAATTATATTGAAATTCAACACAGGGTACATAGCATTTCTTCCAAGATGTTTTCTAGAGATATGCTACCTGTACTAGCTTGAGGACCTAAGGACCTGGTCTGGTCTCTGTCACTCAGATAGCATAGAAGTCATTTGGTCTATTAGTCACCTTTGGTCCTGGTTGTGGGAGCTTGGGTGAGCCTCTGGCTATAAGAGTCATTCAGATTACTAGCAACCTCCAATCCTGGTTGTAGGAGCTTGATAAGGCCTTGCCCATTTGATGACACAGATTACCAGGCTCTTATTTACTTCCAGTCCTCAGCTTTCCTGTTGGAATAACAGATTTTCCATCTTTCCTACTGGAAAGACAATTGCTTAGCATTCCTAGTTTCTCTGAAAATCTGAAACCTCAAGGACTTTAATGATATGCTCCCAACACATCACAGAAATGGTAGCCATAACTGAAATGGCCTTGCAGCATTCATTCTACTATTGCACAGTGGAAACATCTTGTCTTTATGATTCATAGCTGATGAAGACTATTTTTATCCAGTATCCTACATAACACATTCTCACACTATGAAAGCTAGCCATCAGGGAAGAACCTAGGCTGAAAATATTATATGGACACTATACTTATCAGAAGCCACATTCTTTAAGCTTTAGAATATTTTCAGTGTGGAACAGATGTTTTTACTTTCTATAACAGGCCATCTTTGCCTTAAGAAATTAAGAAATTTTCTGATATAAAACCAAAATAGGAAAATGAAAAGAGAAGGGGTATATCATTTCTTACAATATAAGTCATATGTAAAATAACTCAGAAAATTACTCCTTGGCAAATAGGAGAACTTAAAATTCTGGTCACAATCAAAAGTCTTATTTTTATCAAAGTTGGTGGCTCCAGGACAAAGTCTTCACTAAGTTATATGCTAAAGATGCTCCAGCCAAGTGAATGAGTGAATGAATGAATGAAGTAAAATTTGAAAATGAATGAAGTAAAAATGTTGCTGTTTCTCTAAACTGAGCATGTAATAATATGCCAGAGTGATCTGTAGTGATGAACTGTCAATGAGCCAAGAGTCTTGTCAGACACCTGATCTGCTGTGCATCCTGGGTAGCCTTCCATGTCTAATAATCACTGTTAAAGGCCTTTTCATTCCTTGCTTGTAGATAGACTAAACAGATTATGAATATCAAGCAGTCACATCTCATCTTACATTTTTTTCTCAATTTCAAATTTCCTATTGTACTTAGAAGAGATTTACTGTTTCAAATTTCCTTATTTCTTTTTTTGTATTTATTCCCTACTCCAGGAAAAAAATGTGCCTGACTATACTAGCACTGGTATTAAGGATGTTTTCCGTCTTGATGAGAGAGTTGTAAATAAAATTAGAGAACTTTTGGTTACCAAAGTATGTGTGCCGTTATTGCATCTTTAAGGTTCTCATGCCATGCTGGTTATTGTTGTGGTTTATAGGTATCACAGCTGGTTAAGACTATTAGTTTCCTTTTTCTGATTGTTAGATGATAATGTACAGCCAATAAATCTATAACCATTTGTTCTTATATGTAGAGAGATAAATGTAGACTTTACCCTTCAAAAAGCAAACTCCTCTTTTCAATAGATGGAGAGCACTACAGAAAGGCCATCAAAACACTGAGATACATCTACAAAATACCCTTGAACCTACAGCTCAATAAATATTGCTGAAATGGAGTATAAAGATTATAAGAACTGTAAAGTCTGGGAGTTTGCTGTGAAATTGTGTTATTTATTAATGTCAGAAGCTATATGTACTCACCAATATGACTGGCCAAATGTGACCTTGTTGAACAAGAACAATACCAGTTAATACGCCAGAAGGAAGTCCACAACCCTACAAAAAGAACAGTTTCAGAAAGCTGGGACTAGAGGAGCTGTTCTTCCTTTGGAAATAACACACTGATTTTTGTTCACTGAAAAATTATTAACCTTGAAAATGTGCATACAGTAAGACCATTAAATGAGAAGGTTATATTTTGGGATATATATGACTACACGTGTACATGTAAGCATAAAATAATGATTAGTGAAAAAGAGAGACAATGAATTTGAAGGAGCATAGAGAGCAGTATATGTTAGAGTTTGGTGGGGGGAAGGGAAAGGAGAAATAATTTAATTATCTTGTAATCTCAAAAAATAATTAGCAAAAACTCTATGACTTATAAATTAACAAGTACATCCTACATATGATTTATGCCCTGGTAATATAATTTATTGTTATGTTTAACAATATGGAGTCATCCTTTAATGGTAAAGTGTAACTAGATAACAAGATTCTGGATCATATACTTATCAACGGTGTTATAGTGTTATTGATGTTTATATCAAACACACATCTTGGCATTTTCCCAATATTATTTTGTCTTTTCATGGCTCACATAGACACCACATAGTTGCACACAAATGGAAATACACCACAATATGCATACATAAATAGCACAGAGACAAATCCAAGCATACATGCACAAGACAGTTTATTTGGAAACTTTTTATAGCTTATCTTAAAAAATGAAATTGAATTAGCAAAAAACATAGTAGATGAAGTTTTGCATTGTTAGGGTTGAAACCATGGATTCCAAACCCAAGGATCAACACTGTAGCTTTAAGCTTAAGTTCTCTAAAATGTCATTTTTATGACCCATTCATCAGCCTACAAAGGCTAGCTAGGTCTTGGCTGACTCCCTTAAGTTCCAATGAAGCATAACAAGTCTTAACTCCAGATATTTCTTCTGTTTTTTCTAGGTGTGTCCTGCTGCTCCTGTCCAAATGAAGGCCAGGTGAATGACATAGCAATGGAGACGGAAAGTTGTTCCTTGAGTACTCTAGGCCTAAGAGTTACCTCAAAATCTAAGGAGAGTTGAGTCTATTGAGCCTTTCTGGAAGAGCATAGGACCGGTATTATACCTAGCCAGTTCTGTCTGTGCCTGTTCTGCTCTTCTGATACTTCCCACACTTGTAGTTCTCTCAGTTTGCACCGTCTTTTATGGTTTGAATGTGAAATGATCCCATATAAGCATGTGTTCAAACACTCGGTCCCCTGTTAGTGATGCTGCTTTTGGCTATTGTAGACCTTTGTAACTGTGGTCCACTAGCTAAGGTGGACTTGTGAGCCAGGTCTGGAATGGGAGCTATACTTATTATCTAAGCCAGAGCTCTCTGCTTCTGATGGGACATGTAAGAAGTCACCAGCACCTTATGCCAGATGTCAAGTCACTCAAACGGCCTCAATTCCACCACATATTTGTTGTATTTACAGTTAATGTTTGTTTCATTTTAGCTCCATGTTGACTACCAAGATTAGCTAAGACTGTGTGTATTTTGAAACTGGATTCACATTGGTTTGTACCTCAACTGAGTTATGTTACTGCAAATAGAGACCACTTTTGATAAAGTCCATCACCAAAATATAAACAAAAAAATGTTTATGTAAATGTAAATCAATTTAACATAATTGTAATTCCAAATCCTAGTGTGAAAAATTTCAAAAACACTTGTTGTTTCTCTAATAAAATCTTCAAAATGGAACTCTCATGTATTCATTCATTTGTCGAAACTGTATGTTTTAGAGACTTTCAGTAATAGCTACCTAATGCAGGTATGCTTCACAGAAGGCTCTAGCTATAATGTAGCTCTTTTCTGGCTGGTAAACAACATTCAAAGAAGCTGAAGAAGCACTGACACAAGATGCCAGGTTAATGTAGTTGGCTATTTCAGTGACTAACGTGGACAACATAATTTTGCTACACCATGTCTCATCTTTGAGTGTCTAACCATATCATTTGATTTAGCTTGAAGACATAGTAAATACTTGATTTGTACATTGCTGAAAGATAGCTTTTCATTCCTTAATTCCCAAAGCTTGAGAATGGTTCTGTATATGGCATAAAAAGACATAATTAAGCTAAAGGTTTCATCTTGAAAAGATGAGATCAGTCTGTTTTATCTTAGTGATAGCTTAATCCAAATGTCTTACGTGGAGAAGGTCAGAGACTCACTTAAAAATCATTGGAAGGACTACAACATCCACATAAGAACAGCCAGAGATACTATAATCTGAAAGTGGCCTTATAACAGAGCATGCCCCTAAGAATAGACCCTAACACTAAACTCTGATCTTTAAACTATGAGATAACTTGTAGTATTCTAAGTCACCAAGTATGTAATTCTTTGTTACTATACTGACAATAACAAGGTAAATACATACACCATTCTTTACATTCAGGTTTTTCCATAGTCTTTGGAAATAGAAATTGTACATACCTGAGATGGAATCCCTTAGTGAATGTTTAAAGTAGTTGCTAAATGAAGCTCACAGATTAGCTCTAGGGTGAGAGAGACTGGCAGAGCCTTAGCTGATTCAAGCTTTTTACTCTATTCCTATATTTCTAGGAAATTATGCAGTGAGATACATTGTTCCTATATGCCAAGAGCTCTAGCTAATATGGAAAAAATACAGAATATAGTCTCCTGGTTTGCGGGTAACATAATATACTTGATTTTTGAGTGAATTGTTGTGAAGTACATCAAGAAATGTAAAATATATACAAATATGCATATATATAGATATATATGCATATATATATAGAGAGAGAGAGAGAAGAGAGCAATCATAGATTTAATAAATTTTCTTTATTGTTCTCTCACTGGCTCATTATAAAATCAGTCCTTCATCAGTGAAGTTCCATTTGGGTTTGAACAGATTTGGAAATCCAATATTTATTTCAAAGTCATTCAGGATTCTAATTTTGTTACGGAGTGATTATGAATTAAAGCAGATACTGAAGCTATATAATATCCAGTGATAAATGTAGAGAATATTAGAAGAAATTCTTAGTTAAAGCTAAGCACAGAATGGCACCAAGAGTAAGGACACAAATGTTTTCAGCTCTTGCTTCACTCACTTTACCATTCTAATTCAAACACAATTGACTATCATTGAATACAAAAAAAGCTAGATGATAACTAAATCCGTGCATGAGAACTTTCTGATATACACCCCTTGCTGGTAAATGTTCATGTTTAGAGCAGAGCAGCATCTGTCCTAGCACTTCCTTTCATTACCAGACACCAATCATTTGCTTATTTAACATTCCAATGCATTCACTATTACCAGAATATGATGATTCATTCCTTTCAGTTGGTCAATAGACCTGAAATTATATCCCAAATGCTTTGCAAATAAAGGTGACTAAATAACTAAAATGTGGGGAGGCTCCTTTCTTAATAACACATTTGGTAAGATTCAGCAAACCTAATACCAATATTCCTCAAACTATTCCATAAAATAGAAAGAGAAGGAATACTACCTAACTCATTCTGTGAAGCCACAATTACTCTGATACCTAAACCACACAAAGACCCGCCCCCCACAAAAAAAGAACTTCAGACCAATTTCGCTATGAATATCGATGCAAAAATATTCAATAAAATTCTTGCAAACCAAATCCAAGAACATATCAAAACTATCATTCATCACAATCAAGTAGGTTTCATCTTACAGATGCAAGATTGGTTCAATATTTGAAAATACATTAGCATAATCCACTATATAAACAAACTCAAAGAAAAACATCTCATGACCATATCCTTAGATGCTGAAAAAGCATTTGATAAAATATAACACCCCTTCATGTTAAAAGTATTGGAGAGATCAGGAATTCAAGGCCCATACCTAAACATAATAAAAGCAATTTACAGCAAGCCAACAGCCAATATCAAATTAAATGGAATGGTATTTGAAGCAATCCCACTAAAATCAGGACTGCAGCCTGGAAAAGAAACATCCACATGCCTGTCACAGTCAACAAAGAACATTGAGAATTAAAATTAACATATTGCTCAGGTCAAAGGGGGCTATGAAAATAACATATACCTTTCTACGTGTATATACGTCTGATTATGTATGTACATATATGTGTGTTCACATGTATGCATGTCCATATGTGATTTGTGGAAGTGCACTGAATAGGAAGAACTTTCTATAGATGTTATTTTCTTAGCCCTGTTGGACCTGGGCAATACGTTAATTTCAGTGCTCACTGTTCTTGGTTGACTGTGACAGGAATGTGGAGCTTTCTTTTCCAGGCTGCAGTCTTGTTTAATGAACTGAGAGTTTAGTCACCCTGGTATTTTAGTTGTGATGAAGGATTATAAGACCATCACAACCTGTAATAACATATCTAAGCCTTGTTCTAAACATAGCTGTTCTCATACTTCCTTCCATAGACAAGACATGCTTAAAGAAAGAGCTGAATTAAATATATAAAAAAAAAAAAATGGACATCTGAGGTAAAAATAGGATTCTCCCTACCAGTTTTGAAAGGTCTATCACACACTTTAGGCGTCCTCCTCACTAACATACATGATAGCGGATGACATATTTTTTGCCTTTGATTTCTTAAAATAAATGAGAAGCATTTTCATGGCTTTGTTTTCCCCAGGTACTTCATAAAGCTTCCTGTTGCCCTCACTTACTAGTCTTGTTGATGTGAAAGCCTGAAGGAATTATGATCCCTAGCTGTGGTTCTTCTCTGAGCACCTTTGAAGAGATGGTATGGGAAGAGAATAATGACTCTGAAGTCTGTCATAGCTGGAGGACAAGGAGCTAGAATGTTTCCAATGTATCCTGTCACTGACATTTAGTCCCCCAGCATGTTTTCCTTTTGGTCACTGGAAAACTCATGTGACACTAAACCTCATACCATATGCAATATAATGCAGCTCCTTGTTTGGGGGCAGAGGTTTAGAAAGTCACTGTGTTTGATGAGTTTCAGTAAGGATAAAGGTACCATTTAGTGAAGGAAATCTCATAGAGAGAAACCTCAATGGATCAGTTTTTAAGTTCATAACAACACCAACAATGGAAGCGCTTATAACAATGTCCTAAATAGAAAGACTTTGGCCAGATAAACACAAACCTAAAGGTAGGTTCCTGTTTTTCAGGAATCTCTCTTAATCAGCCCCAATATGTCAACTAACTTAGGCAAGGACACTTAGTTCCCGGTCTGTCTGAACATCCTGTATCAGCTCAAAGATAATTGCCCTACTGACTGTCCTGTATAATTCAGTTTCTCACCATTTTGCAATTTTTCTGACTCCCAAGAGAAAGATTTGACAGTTTGAATCCAAATAAATCTATGCATGGAATAGTCTAATTAGGTTGTTTCACCATGAGTACTTACAGTTAGTAATGAAGTTTGCCACTACCTGTTCTGTGAAATCAGATACACTCAAACTATACTATAGCCTTTGAGGTAATCTTCAGTGTGTGTGTGTGTGTGTGTGTGTGTGTGTGTGTGTGTGTGTGAGCTTACCCACTTTGAAAAGTGTTATAGCAATGTATAGCACAGACATAGGATGCTCAAGAGTTATATATGAAGCACGAAATGGAGTTTTTACCTGAAGAATATAAAAATGGAAAGAAACAATTAGTAAACACTGCCTTCTTTTAAAGAGCTAAGCACTTCTAAATTGGAGTCACACGTCATGCTGTGATGCCCAATCTTAAAGTCACACTTCAATGAACCATATCTACCAGGCTTCATGATTATGAAGTTGTTCCCCTTGATTTCTTTTCAGCTGGGTTGCAAAGCAATTGAGCTGGGTACTGACATTGATTAAGTGCATGAGAGCCATGTTTTACTCTGACAGATGCTAGGCCTCTGTCAACAAATCAATGTACTTTTCCCTTTTCATCTTAACTCTCCTGTTAGCATCCTGCTGTTACTGGAGATGAAAAACATCTCTATTACTGTCTGCTGATTGACCACTTTCTGATTTGCCAATCACACAAAGCGCTTTTTTATTTATTTATTTTTTATTTTGTGACAGAAAAAAAACCTAACCTTTCTTTTTAACCACTTTTCATGCACAAATAGTAAAATGTCCTAGTATTCTGTGGAATGGGGCAGTTGGGCCTGTGATTTAGAATCACAGTAAAGATAGTGCCATGTTCTGTTGGAAAAAAAAAGTTGCCTTCCTTCCATGACTAATCAGATAGCACAAAAGATGTCCATCCAAACTCCTGAAAAACATTTTAGTAGGATCACACAATGATCTCTAGCTGTCTGGGTTAGGTAGTCATTCTGAACGGCATTCTACATACACAATACTTATGATTATATATAATCAGAAGATATTGTTAAAGCTCACCTCCCTTGGCTTTGGAAGAACATTAGAAATAAGATGGCAGCAAATCTAGAACTACTCATTGCAGCACTTAGCAAAAGTGAATGCAATGCCTAAAATATCATCTTCTACCTTCTATCACCAAGTGTAAAACTTGAATTTGCCCTAGTAGAATCAACATTTAGGACAAATTTATGTGGAGTGAGAAATTGCTACTTGGTGAAAAGGCAGAAAACTCAAGGACATTTTATATGCTTCTGTGTCTTATTTTAAGCTCAAACTAAAAGAAATACCTGGGATAGGAAATGTGTGCCCTTTTCAGTTCATTTTGTTAATCTTGACAATAATGATGGTGAGCTTTACCTTTTAGAGTTCTCTCCTATCCTGTATCTTCACATCTTCAATTGGAAGCATCTCAAACTCTTATCACAGCTCTGGCATCAAAGCTTTGAGTTAATCTGTCATTTTTTAATCCACACTTTATAACATTAATTCAAATAGTTTCAGTCTTTCATAGTATAAGTGACTTTCCTGCCCTTTGTTTACTTTGCCTACACTTATGGAAAAATTATTTTTAAAATTTTTATGATTAAACATTTAAAACTTATAGAAAAGTAAAGAAATATCCTCATGTGCCCACCAAATAGTTTCAATCATCTACAAATTCATGACTGTGATACTGTTATTTACAGGAATTTGTATTGATCGGTGATGTGTTTCCTAGTGCTAAACTACTCAACCTCTTGGAATTTTCTAAGTGATAAGAGATAGTAGAGAACGATACAAATTTTATTATTCAAAACAGGGCTTTTCAGCCATATCTGAGTTTGTGTGAATGATAAGTTTCAGTAAGCCACTAGGAAACAACAATGTGCCAGGAGAACCAAATGATGGTCGAAGAGCTAGGCATTCCCATACCATTGTCTCTTCTAGTATTAGGAAGACTAACATTTACATAATCAATAATAAATAGTATCTTAATTATGACTACATGATGAAATATGCATGAGACCCCAAAGGATGGCAGAGAGTTTGTGGGTAATACTGTAGATTTCTCAAAGGTGGTATACCTGTAGAGGACATGGAAGTTGACACTCTCTCCCTCAGTCTTGCATCTGCCTGTTACTCAGTTATATCATTTTAATGAGCAATCTTGTAAGTAAACTACTTCTCTATGTTTTGTGAGATGTGATGACTAAAAGCATATGTGGCAGGTTGATTTGTGATTTATAACTAAAGCTGTAGTAGTTTTGTGAGATTACCCTTATATGCCATGAGATTTGATACTATTTCCACATAAACGGAATTAACTTCTATTCTACAACAATAAGTTTGTATCCAAAGTGAAGTCGGAAATTGCTTGAGACGGAGGAGACCACACACTTGATAGTCAGATGCATTTTATGAGTAGGAAGAAAGGGATAATGTTTCTTTATGAAGATCAACTTGGCTCCATGTGTAACACTTATCCGTTTATATTTTAGTAAACCCTAGATACTGTAACATTTCAATATTAAAAGGAATTCTTTTAAAATACAATTATAGAATATTGTCACACTTAAAATTTGGCTATGATTTCATTAAGTCAACACCTTTATTAGAATCCATGGATAATTTCTTTTTATTTTGCCATTTGAATAAAGACTTAAAATAGCTAGCCATGAATCGTAGCCGTTTCTATGTCTCCAGAATCTGTTCTTCTGTTTCTCCTTTGTGACTCCTCCTCCTCCTCCTCCTTCCTTTCTTCCTCCTCCTCTTTCTTCTTGAGCTTAATTGTAGATTATCAGAAAATGAGTCCAAAGAGCCTTCACAGCAAAAGAAATGATGAGCAGAAAAAAAACCTGATGTCTTCTGTTTCATTTATCTTATAGAGCATAGCAAGAAATTTTGTCTCCCTGTGGCTAAGTCCTGTAGATGTGTTTCAACGTTTCCTGCAAGTGAAACCTTAGTATGATTGTCACATATTGTGTTAGAGGAAGTAAGTCTAAGTAGGGATGCTACAAAGGTCATCAGGTATTAGTCTTTCTCCAAACCCTATAGTGGTGTTACCATGTTAACCATGTATGTGTGACTTCTCTGGGAATTTAGAATGGTGGGTGAAAGTGGGTGTGTAAATCTTGCCAAAGGATTAGGAAATGAAAGTGCAAATTAAGTGCAGGAGGGGCAGGAGCTTTACTGCTCCATATGTCCTCAACATGTCAGCTCAGTAGCTGCTTTCTACAAAGTGATGGCTAGGTCTTGAGGATTGATGTATTTCTTCTTCAATATTTAATGCAAGAAATCTACCTAAGTAATTTCTCACTGGCATCCTTAAATATTTAACACTTTTGTTGTTGTTGTTGTTGTTGTTGTTGTTGTTGTTTTTCTGGCTATCCCCTGTTGCCCAGATATACTGATCCTGGTCATTTCTTATTACTCACTGATATACTAGCTAGAAGTTTTCTATAGAAAAGAAATTTTTCTTCATCGCACAATCAGTAGCTCCAAAATGTGGGTTTAATCTGTGTGCTAGAAACACTTGGCCATACAACCTGGGCAATGTAATTTGGCTCATTGACCCCTCAACACACACAAGCACACACACACGAACACATGTACACATTTATGCACACACACAGCAATCATTGGATAATTTGGATCATTTATTAAAAACTTTGTCTCAAGATGTTTTTTTAAACATGCCCAGCGTTTCATAAGTTGTCACATATAAAGGCAATTAAGAAATGTTTGCTGAATGGGAAAATGAATGAGAATTTCCTATGTAAGTAACTGATAGTACAGTTCTTATAATATTTACAATGCATGTAACATTCCTATTCAGATTTCCAGATGCTTATATTGAATGGTAGCATTCCTCTCAGTGTGAATTTAATGATGCAGTGACATTCTCATGACTGAGAGTTAAATGAAGGCATTCTAAATCACACCACTTTAGAGATAAATGCAATTCTAGTATAGATCTGGAATTATGTAACTCTTTGCAAAATGCAGTCACCAATTCCTAAGTATTTTCTTCTTACCTGCAGTAACTAGACCTTGCATAAGCAGCCAGGAACATTAGCATTTCAAAGAGAACACTAAACAAATCTTTTACAAGGCAAGGATTTTATCCTGAGGAATAGCATTTATCTTATTCCCACACTATATCAATGTAAGATGATCACCTTAGTAATCAGAACTACAGGTTTTCTCAGAAATACCTTGATTTTAGTCTACTGTTCATCCTGTCAGCTACAGTGGGTCCCTGATAGAAGACAAATCTCCAAGCTGCTGCTGCAAAAAACAGCCTGAAAAATTCTCTTTAAAGATGTGTAGAGCAGGGATTCTTGATTTCCTCACAGAAAGAATTGCAGGATAAGCAATGTGCATCACAGTTGGAATTTATTAAGAAGAGGTTTTAATGCAGACTTGAACACAGGATTGTTTAGACAAAGCTGTGTCCTACTTTATTAAAGGAGAGATTTGTCAGACTCCACTTTATCCTGGGACACTCCATTTTACCAGCACAGATTCAGAAGCAGGATGACTTAGTACTCTGTCATGTACATAAGCAATACCATCACCCCAGTATCATGCACAGGTCCAGACTGAGAAATAATTTACTCTTAAAAGCAGAAAGATGCAACAGTATACATTTATCTAAATCAATTGGACCCACATAAGTGCATGGATATTTTAAAATTATACCAGGAAAACAATGCCTCAGAACCTATCAGTCATACCACTTTACTGAGAAAATGCAACAACTTCCCCTGTACCCATAAATTACAGTATACCCATCACTTATGGTGATATCACCGCTAACCTGTAGTCTAGCCACCTGGAGCATATTTCACAGGACTGAATTCAGAGAACTCCTGACTGTCCTAATAGCTTCAGTTTCGCTAAGTTCCCACTGATGATATGACCTTGAATTGTCCTTCATCTGGACCCTATCCTGCACTTCATGTCTGTGACCTCCACAGTCCTGACCACACATCTGCAGGTCAACTGAAGTAGGAAATTTACCTGAACGCTCACCCCAAGGCTTGGTTCTACAGCAGGCTTGGATCTGTGGGAACACCTTTCTAACACATGTCATGATCTATCTTCTTGCAAAGCCTCCATATACCAATTAGCTTCTGGCTTTCATAGTGCTTCCTGGAATTCCTTGAACTTTGCTACAGACCCTACCTTGTTGCACCCATGTGTACATACATGTAGTTGTGAAACATGAGATTTGAGACTTAACCCACACAGTTGGGCACACCTTTGGAGGATTTGTTCGATTGGATTATTTAAGATAGAATGACCTTTGGGCTACCACTTACAGTGACTGCCACATAAAAGGACAAGGAAGAAGGAAGCTTTTGCTTTTGTTTTTTCTACTTCCCTCACTCTCATGAGAAGGTTCATCTTTCCTGCTATTGGGGCAGACCTTTACTAATATTAGAACCTA
Source organism: Montemys delectorum (assembly GCA_019843815.1). Lineage (NCBI taxonomy): Eukaryota > Metazoa > Chordata > Mammalia > Rodentia > Muridae > Montemys > Montemys delectorum. The sequence continues at coordinate 9,117 of JADRCD010175692.1, read as the reverse complement.
ATGCTTAGGGGTTCCAATGTAGACTAAAGACTAGCAGGTTTGTAGTGATCCTCTTGAACTCCAGCATCAGATGGGACTGCTGAGACATCTAGTCTCAGACTGAACAATTACTGGATACGTGGCCTTACCTTAGGGAGACAGTTATGGATGGACTATGGACTACAGAGTGGACTGCAACCCACTCTAATAAATCTCCCTTAAATATTTAATCATTCTACCGTTTCTATTCCTTTGGATAACCCCAACTAATATAAAATCACTTAATTACATTTATATGGCTTGATTTCTGGACTCAGTTCTGTTCCATTGATCAATTGTTCTTTCTTGATCACCACATTTGCATGGTTATGATAGCTTTATGGTAGTGCTTATATAATGTAATCTTAAAGCTATCACATTGTAATAAAATAAATACAATTCTTTCTGTTATTCAAGTTAAATATATCTATATATATATGCATATATATATTTGTTCAATAAAAGCCAATCTTCAGAGATGACACTAATTAATAGTATATTTAATAGATGACCAAACACTAACATTAACTAGTCATAAACACACACACACACACACACACATACACACACACACACACACACACACACACTGAAGAAACTTTTTCATCTTTCATTTATTTATTTATTTGCACTCCAGCTTTTAGTTCCCCCGCTCCATCTACCCTCTGACTGTTCCACATTCCATACCTCCTCCCTGCCCCCTGTCTCCATGAGGATATCCCCACCACCCATCACCCACCACCCACCTCCCACCCCACCAGACTTTTAAACTCCCTGGGGCCTCCAGTCTCTGGAGGGTTAGGTGCACTGAACCTAGACCCGGCAGTCCTCAGCTGGTGTATGCTGTCTGGTTGGTGGTCCAGTGTCTGAGAGATCTCAGGGGCCCAGGTGAGTTGAGACTGCTGGTCCTTCTACAGGGTTGTCTTCTTTCTCAGCTTCTTCCAGCTTTCCCCAAATTCAACCACAGGGGTCAGCAGCTTCTGTCCATTAGTTGGGTGCAAATATCTGCATCTGACTCTTTCAGCTGCTTGTCAGTAAACTTTTAATGACTATGTTATAGAGGATTTTAGCTTCCTGTTAGAATAAACTTTCATATTTCCTTTAAGCCTCATTTTTTTTTCCTAATTTATAATCTATCAGTCCTTATTACATTTCTCAGTAGAGATAGGTGACAAGCTCCACAGTACTCAGGTGAATTCTTCTTTTTTTATTTCTGTTTTTTTATTTGTCATTTTATTTATTTACATTTCAAATGTTACCCACCTTTCTGGATTCCCCTCTACTAAACCCATATGCCCTCTCCTCCCCCTGCTTCTATGAGGGAGCTCCTGCACCCACCCACTCCCACATCACTTCCTTCATATTCCTCTGGAGCATCTAGTCTCCACAGGACAAAGGGTCTCCCCTCCTATTGATGCCAGATAAACCAATCCTCTTCTACATAAGCAACTAAAGCCATGGTTCCTCAATGTATACTCTTTGGTTGGTGGTTTAGACCCTGGGAGCTCGGGGGTGGGGGAGTTCTAGTTGGTTAATATTGTTGTTCTTCCTATGGAGTTGTATATTCCTTCAGCTCCTTCAGTCTGTCCCCTAATGCCTCCATTAGGGTCAGTCGGATAGTTGTCTGCAAGCATTCACATCTGTATTGGTCAGGCTCTAGTAGAGCCTTTCTGGAGTCAGCTAAGCTCCTGTCATCAAGTGCTTCCTGGCATAACCAATAGTGTCTGGGTTTGGTGTCTGCAGATGGGATGGATCCCCAGGTGGGGCAATCTCTGAATGGGCTTTCCTTCAGTCTGTGCTCTACACTTTGTCCCTGCATTTCCTTTAGACAGGAGCAATTCTGGGTTAATATATTTGATATGGGTACATGACCCCATCCGTCAAACAGGGGGCCTTGCCTAACCTGTGGATATGTGCTCTATAGGTTCTCCTCTTTGTTGGTTATTTCAGCTAATGTCATCCCTGTTGGGTCCTGGGAGCCTCCTGCTTTCCTGGCATCTGGGACTTTATAATAGCTATCTCCAGTTCCCCATACCCCAGGGCTATACACCTCTGTTCAATTTCCTGACCCTCAGTACTTCTCCCTTGTCTCCTCCTACCCTAATCCTGTCCTCTCTTTTTCCCTCCTCTTCCCTATCCCTCCCAGGTCTTTCAGTCCCTCTACCTCCTGTGATTATTTTGTTCCCTGAGAACAGAAGCATCCACACTTTGGTCTTACTTTTTCTTGAGCTATGGTCTGTGAGTTGTATTATGGATCCTCCAAACTTGTTTCCTAAGATCCACCTATCAGTGAGTACATACCATGTGTGTTCTTTTGTGACTATATTACCTCACTCAGGATGTTATTTTTTAGTTCCATCCATTTACCTGAGAATTTCATGAAGTCTTTGTTTTAATAGCTGAGTAGTATTCCATTGTGTAAATGTAGCACATTTTCTGTATGCATTCCTCTGTTGAGGGACATCCTTGTTGTTTCCAGCTTCTGGGTATTATAAATAAGGCTGCTATGAACATAGTGGAATATGTGTCCTTGCCATATGTTAGAGCATCTTTTGGGTACATGCCCAGGAGTGATGTAACTGGATCTTCAGGTAGGATTATGTACAATTATCTGGAGAGTTGCCAGACTTATTTCCAGAGTGGTTTACCAGTTTGCAATCCACCAGCAATGGAGGAGTGTTCCTCTTTCTCCACATCCTCACCAGCATCTGCTGTCACTTAAGTTTTGATCTTAGCCATTCTGACTGGTGTGAGATGGAATCTCAGGGTCATATTGAAATGTATTTCCCTGATAACTAAAGAAGTTGAACATTTCTTTTTTTTTTTTTTTTTGATCATTCCAAGGTTTATTTCATGAAGACTTTATTTTTTTTTTTATATTACAAACTAACTCTCCCTTTCTGAGAAGGCAGTCTTACACCCAGACAATCTTCAAGCATCATTTTAAGAAATTGAGAAGAAAACCAGAGTTCATCAACAAGAAGATTCAGTGCTTCTTGGCCATTTGAGATTCCCCAGTTGAGAATCCTTTGTTTAGCTCTGTATTCCATTTTTAATTGGTTCTCCAGAGTCTACCTTCTTGAGTTCTTTGTATATATTGGATATTAACCCTCTATCAGATGTAGGGTTGGTAAAGAACTTTTCCTAATTTATAGGTTGCCATTTTGTCCTACTGACAGTGTCCTTTGCCTTACAGTTTTTCAATTTTATGAGATCCCAATTGTTTATAGTTGATCTTAGAGCCAAAGCCATTGGTATTCTTTTCAGGAAAATTTCCTCTGTGCTAATGTGTTTGAAGGTTTTCCCACTTTCTCTTCTATTAGATTCAGTGTATCTGTTCCTCTTTTTTTAAAGATGGCTTTTTATAAATCAGGCTGCCTAAGTTAGAAAAGCCATAGTATAATTTACCACATTGGCATATTGAATTAAGTATCCATAATGTATAGAATATAGGACACAAAAAACATAAAAAACTTAGACAGTGTAGTGTGCTTTTTTCCTTAGTATGTTTATGTAACTAGAAAGCATTAACTTAGATATGCTATAGATGAAGTAGGAATGGACAGCAAATATAGAGCAAAGGAATCCCAAGAATCTTAGAGAATATCAAGCTTCTTCATTTTAGAAGATATGTAGTTGTCAGTAAACACTGTCCTTTACTCTATCCTTACAAATTGGTATTTCTTTCATCCATGTGTCTGAAGAAAGAAATGTGTGGCATTTTTTTTTCTGTACAAATGCCTGATCTGAATATGAATTTGATGATAGAGTGCTATTTACTGGAGAAAAATGTGTTGTATTGTCTTACAACTTGATTTCTTTTTCTTTTCTTTTTTAAGATATACTTATTATTATAAATAAGTACACTACAGCTGTCTTCAGACGCACAAGAAGAGGGTGTCAGATCTCATTATGAGTGGTTGTGAGCCACCATGTGTTTACTGGGATTTGAACTCATGACCTTCAGAAGAGCAGTTGGTGCTCTTACCTGCTGAGCCATCTCACCAGCCCTTGATTTCTTTATTGGAAAGAGGGAAGCACATTTTTCAGGTTGTCTGCCTCCATTTTCAGATTATATAATCTGATTGTGAGTACTGGTCATACCAACTCTTCTAGGAAAGGTACTGGTTGGACATTTGTAAAGGCAGATCCTTCAGTTGGTTTGATTCTCTTTGGTCATGATGCTGACTACCATTTCATGACAAAGATATCGGGAGGTAACCCTTCAGATACAAATGGTTTGTTTGATATGCTACTCTAAGTTATATATTCTGTCTGTTAATCCTTGTTCCCAGTGCAAAACCCAATAGATGATAAGCAATATCTAGACAAACATACAAAGGTTATTGAATAAGGAAAGAAAGAAAGAGAGAGAGAGAGAGAGAGAGAGAGAGAGAGAGAG
>JADRCD010175690.1:0-22367 GCA_019843815.1 Montemys delectorum | reverse complement strand
GAGAGAGAGAGAGAGAGAGAGAGAGAGAGAGAGAGAGAGAGAGAGAGGAGTAGAAAAGTAGAGACTGGCCATGGCCACATGGAGAGAGGGGAGAAAGGAGGGGGAGAAAAAGAGGGAGAGGTGAGAATAAGAGCAGGAAGTTAAGAGTAAGACGAGGGCTCAAGTAGCCCTTTTTATGGTGGGCTGGGCTACCTTTCTGTCCCCAGGTAATTGTAGGGTGGGGCATACCTGGCTGTGGTCAGGTGACTGTGGGGATGGTATCCAGCCAGAATTCTGGGAACTTGGGGTATTGTCTAGACACAGGATAATGGAGTGAGGGCTCATGGTGTCAGGTGTCTATGTTTGGGGGCGTAGCTTTACTGTTCCATCCCTGTAGACTTTTCCACTGGTTCTTCAGAGTAAGCCTCACTCAACCAAGAACACAGACTGCCTTTCAGGGTCCAACAGATCAGTATTGCCCGTGGATCAGTGTCACTCATGAATCAGTACCCCCTGTGAGTCCCTGTCCCCTATGGATCAGTGTCACACATCTAACTTTATTTTGCTGACACATGATGATGCATCATGGAATCACAAAAGATGGAAAACCATCAGCAGAGAAGAGTAGGTCACCTCGGTGCTTGTACTGTTGTGTTCAATGCAGATGAGGGGAAAGGATAGCAGACCACACTTGCCAACGATCAATCTAGAGAATACTTGGAAATACAGTTAGTCAGTGAGCATGGTTTAAGGAATAGCTCTAATATCAGTCCCATTCATTTGAAAAAAAAATCAAGTAACCTGGTTCAAACCCTTTAAAATATTTAGTTGCTAATGTGTTAAATTCTTATCATATGTGTCAAGCATTCATTTTATGTTTGTCCTTAGCAGTGCAATAAAAGGTTTGCATACTACTTTGGAAAACACTCTAATACTTTGAGATAGACACTAATATCAGTACCTTCCCTACTTTGCTATTGAGGAACAGAGCCCCATGGTTTCCTAGACTTGTCCTAAGATTGCACCGCACATATTGGTGTAGTTATCATTTTAACCAAACAGCTTGACTCTAGGATCTAAGTGTCCAGCCTCTACCCTATTAGCACTCTGCTAAGTAAGTGCTGTACACTGAGAGAAAAATGCACACAGCCCTGGCCTTTTGATCTTAGTCTGGTTTAAACTGTAAAAAATAAGTGCAAAAATGCTGAATTATCATTTCCCTTTTAGACAGCAGCTTGAAAGTAAGTCACAAGTCTCACAGGAATTGTTTCACATTACACACGTTTCTACAAATTGTGTGCATTTCTTATTGTCCAGGTTTCATGGGAAGTGCAGTGTGAACCCTGATATCAAAGGCAAAACATATCTCTTCAAAAGACAGATGAAAAATATCAATAGTTTCTAGTTGAAAACCCAGAAGGGGGCTGGAGAGATGGCTAACTGTTTAGAGCACTGGCTGCTCTTCCAGGCAACCTGAGTTTGATTTTCAGCACCAATGTGGTGCCTCACAGCTGTCTGTGAGTCCAATTTCAGGAGATCTGAAACCATCTTCTGGACTCCACAGGCACCAACAATGCACAGATATACATAGAGATAAAACAACTATACACAGAAAAAAAAAACAAACCAAAACAAAACAGAAGCCCATGAAGTCTAAAGGGCAACTTGTAGCCATGCAATGGACTCCTCAAGACAGCATTAGTGAATTAATTCTCCTCTAGTGACATGAATGGAGGGGAGCTGGCTATAGCTACATTGTTAGGCAGATCTGTCTACCCTCAACAGAGACATATGATGTCTGCCTGACTGGGCCCTACCAGCTAGGGCCACAGATTCTGCTTTTTAGCTTGCCTCTTGCTGTATATAGGACTAGTCTGGAGAATATTCCACTGTCTCTGAGACTTGATAACTCTCCTCTGGCCTGCTGGTAGCCAACCTGGCCTATTAAAAGGATGACAACACTAATTTATTAAAGACAAGAAGCAAAGCAGGGGACATTTAGTGATCCTGTCTAATATATTACATTTAAGTTATTTTTATCTCACACTTAATTGAAGTAAAATCCTATTAGTATGGAGTAGATGCCAAGGCTATGGTGATATATATCTTATTATCACTTCTGTGAACCCTTCTCACGGCCTTCAAATGTGTTGCTGAGGTCTTGAGAAACAAGCCTTTTAGAGCTTAGAAACATGTATTTTCTTTTAGCTACTTTAGATTAATCAGATAAGTTTAGCAGTGAATGCTATTTGGCCAGGCAATTGTAATTTACCTTGAAATGTGCAGTACCTTTCCAGGAAGAGCAAAGGAAGAGTAATTGTCCTGCCAGTGTGAAGGGGGCACTAATCATTACTAAAGGTCTGGGATAGACAAGGAGAGAGAGAACGGCCTCGGAACATTTGGTGACTTAGATTGATGAAATTTACATTCCAAATGAAGGGACCACAATCCAAAGAATTAAGCTGATATAATTATCTTCCATCTTCTGATATCCCAATAGTATACCCTAGAAACCCCAATCTTACAAGATAAAAACACATCTTTAATCTCAGATATGGCTTCCTTCATGAAGATGCTTTTAGCACATTTTATTTTCATAATCTCTAGCTGAAATTTTTTTTTTGCATGAACCTGACTTTACGGAATAAACTGGCGTAACACAAAATTTTATGTTCAATAAGTTGGCTTTTGACCTTCACTCACTTTTATATAAATATTTTACAATGTATTTAATTTTTCTAAAGTATGTTATAGTGTCACATGTAACATATCATTGTAAATGGCTATCACTTTGAAGAACACTTTAAGGGTTTCATACAGCATGTTCTGCATTTTGAAGTTTCGAATGAATATCATTATGTATACATATCTCCACGTGCAATGTCACCATAGTGTATACATTGCAATCCTGATGAAGGTGTTGTGTTTCAGTAGTTGGCATATTGTTAGTTGTTTATCTGCTTTCCTTTGTATCGTGTTAAAGTATACACATGCTGTGCAGGCTTGGAGTCAAGACTGACAACCATCATCGTTGAAAACATGCTACATTCTTATTTTTAATTATCTATCAGAAAATTTTCTATGCTACCTCCCCTACAGTACAGCAATTTTATAGAAATGACTTTCAAGAGTAAATAGGATGCTTCTAGGTGTTCCTTTAAACAGGAAAGGATTAAATTATGAAACATAAACGTAGCAATGTGATCATGTGGATCATGTGGCACACGGAAGGAAGTAAAGCTTTTTCAGGACCATTTCTCAGAAGGAAACCACCATATGCTAACACTTAAGGGGGAGCTTGAATTTCTTTGGGTGAAATACATGGAGTATATGTCCTTGGGAGTGCAAAGCACCTTGTTTGTCCTCTCTTAAATACATTTGAAGTTCAAGATGATCTGTGGCACAGAGGAAAGTTTTCAGCAGAGATGAAATTATTTGGAAACTTTTATTACTAACAAGTAAATCAGGAAAAGAGTTGATTCATCCTTTTGGACTTTAGGTAGCTTTGTCTCATTAGTTATTTTTGTTTTACTACCTGTTAACCATTGTTATTGTATTTCTGTGTAGATCTATAAAGCAGTCCCATAATATTAAATTATGGGAAAAGGGCTACCTTGTACTTGACAATATGATATCCCCCCACAGGGTGCAGAGGTGATATTTGGTGGCTGAAAATAGTGGTCATTGCCAAGGCACCTCTCCGTTCTCAGAGCTAGGGAAAGGTATAGATGATTCACTCCCTTTGATCAGAGATATCTGGCATCCTACAGATCAAAAGGCCAAGACGCAGCAAGGGGGCACCAGGGGGGACAGCATCATAGCGTACAATAGTTCTCTTGAAACCATTCTTTTGACATATTCTTTTCTGTCACCGAAATTTTGCATTGTTTGACACCATCTTCCAACTTATTCTTCTCTCAGTGCCTAGACACGACATGGTGTACTTAGCTTATTTGATATCAACTCTTAGATTCACAAGTGGTACTTGTCTTTCTGTGTCTTCCTTATCTCATAGATATTTAGGTATAAGTATCCCACAGGAGTGATTTACAGAAGAATCAAGAAGTCATATTATGCAGGACCCTTGCTAGACCTTGCAGAGACTTTAGAGAGTTCTGAGCATGGGAGTGACATTACATACTTCATATGTTAAAAATATCATTTGGCTGGTCTGCTGTGCAAAATATGCCATCAGTCATATCATGTGTAATAGTCAATTTTAAGTGGTGGGATTAAGGGCTATGTAGGGAGCTGGTAAAGCATTGCTTTTGACGGTACTTATGAGACGGTTCTCAGCAAAGATTAGCTTGTGAGTTGGAAGTCTGAGGCAGGAAGACCTTTTCTCACTGTGGATAAACTTTATTCAATTGGCTGGAGTCCCAGATACAGAGAAATAACAGAGAAAGTATGGTGGTTTCTTTGTCTTAGAATTGGAACATACTCCTTTCTAGGGGCCATCAAAACTTTAGAACCTGTAGCCCTTGGACTCTAAAACCTGAACAAACAGCCACCTTTCGGACTTAGTTCGGCCTCAGACTAAAGATTGCATTATCAGCTTTCCTGTGTCTGAGGCTTCTGTACTTGGACCAACATTCAACAGTCTTCAGCTGAAGACAATAGTCCAAAGAACTCTTCAGCTTCTGTAATCATGTAAGCTAATTTTCCTAATACATCTTCCTTTTTAGCTCTCTATATATACTCATTCACACACATAAATACTGTGTTGCTTCTGTCTCTCTGAAGAACTTTAACTCAGGATGTTAAGAGTAGAAGCAGAGAGACAATTATGCAGATAATATCGTAATCCTGGCAAGTTAGATAGGAATTTGAAACACCAGGGAGGTAAATAGTAAAGTCAGTGAGTTCCACATAACTGGAAGATAGACTTCCTTAGTGCCTGAAATATGTGTTTACTTGAGTCACTGGAAGGATAGATGACTTCCAGTCAGGAGAAGCATGGTGCAAGAGAGGTAAGTGATCTCATCATGCCTTCAGTCTCACACAGAAAGGAGAGATAGAAAACAGCATCAGAACACCAAGCCCACAGAGCAACCCCAGACATCAACACCTAAAGTTATAACCATCCCAAACAAGATGCCTAGATATCAGCATGAACACACTCATGATAATGTCTCCTACAAAAACTAGCAACTCTACTACCATAGGCCCTGAGAAATAAAACATAGCCAAGACACAAGACAAGAACTTCAAAATAGCTATTATGTTCAAACACTTTAAAAAGAATATGGATAAATCCATTAATGAAATCTATGGAAACATAAATAGTGGAATGAAATTTAAAAACATTTTAAGACATGAAAGTAGAAATAAAATCACTAAAGCAAACTCAAGCTGAAGTAAAACTGGAAATAAAAATTTAGAAAGTAAAACAAAAGCCTCAGAAGTAAGCCACGCTAATAGATTTTTCAGAGATTGAAGAGAGAATCTCAGGTATCAAAGACAAAAGAGAAGAAATGGGCACTCTAGCCAAAGAAAATGGTAAACTGAAAAACTCAAGGCACAAAATATCCAGGAAATACAGGAGACTATATAAAGACCAAATCTACAAATAATAAAAATAGAGGAAGAAGAAGAAATCCAGGTAAAAATCATAGAAAATATATTCAACAAACTTATAGAAGAAAATTTCCCCAACCTAAAGAAAGAGGTGACTATCAAGGTACAAGAAGTGTACAGAATACCAAATAGTCTGCATCAGAAAAGAAAATCTCCACAATACGCAATCATCAAAATGCTAAACACATAGAACAAAAAAAAGAAAATTAGAAGCTGCAAGGGAACGAGACCAAGTAACACATAGGGTAGAGTTATTAGAATTATACCTGACTTTTCAATAGAGACTCTAAGAACCAGAACTGCCTGAACAAATGTCCAACAAACTTGATGCCATTTCAGACTCCACCAATTATGATAGATGTAGAAAGATACTACATCATAAAACCAAATTTAAGCATTGTGTACAAATCCAGCTAAACAAAGGTGCTAGAAGGAAAACCTGAACAGGTTAACCAAACCCAAGAAACATAAGGAAAAAATAATCCCAGACCAGCAAATTAAAAAAGAGGGGAAAACACACACAACAACAACAAAATAACAGGAATCACTAAACACCAAAAACTTTGACCAACATCAATGGTCTCAATTTCACAGTAAAAAGACACAGACTAACAGACTGGATTCAAAAACAAACAAACAAAAAGAAAAAAACAAAAACAACAACAAATAACAACAAAACAATGGATCCTCCTTTCTACTGCACTCAAGAAATATACCTTAACATCAAAGTTAAATATCATCTCAGGATAAAAGGTTATAAAAATATTTTAAGCAAATGGACCCAAGAGAAAAGCTGGTGTACATATTTTAGTATCCTGACAAACAAACTTCAAACCATAACTAATCTGGATAGAAAGGACACTATATTTGCATCAAAGGAAAAATCGACCAGACAGATATTACAGTTCTAAGCACCTGTGAAGAAACATAAGGGCACCCGAGTTAATAAAAGGAACAGTACTACACATAAAATTACATATTACCCTTGAGATGGTTTGAATATGCTGCAGATGTACTTGGTAATGTGTAAGAGTCACCCGGTGGTACTGGTTTTGAAGGCAGGAATGGGCCATGCAGAGGAGCTGAGGCTCAGCACTGTGAGAGGCCATGGAAGGCCACTGGTGAAGGTGCAGCCTCAGCTGTAGTTGACGGCACAGGACTGAAGGGGTCATGCAAAAGATCTGAGGCTTGGCACCATAGAGAGAGCCTATGAGAGGCTATTGGTGAAGCCTATTTGCAAACTCCAGCATATTGGAGATGCCAGTACCATGGGATGATCACTAAGAACAGTAGTGACAGTGGAGTGGATCAACCTGAGCTTAGAAAGTGCTACAGAGGGCAGAGCTAGAGAAGTGATGTCAGACCTTTGGAGGAGCCCAGAAGATCATGTGTGGATCCCAGACATTGAAACAAGAAGCTATAACATTGGAGCTAATATCTTGGAGACCCCAAGATATTAAAAATGTCAGAGCTGTAGGCTATCTGCTGAGGAAAGCTGCTAACCGGAAGTGGAATTAGCCCGGGAGAAAGAAGTTTACTGAGGTCAACAAAGATGAAAAAGGGGTTGGAGATATGAAAACTACTTTGACAACAGACATGGAGATGCATAGTTTGGAGTTTGTCCAGTGGTTTATTGTCTTGATTTGGGGATTACACTTAGGTGATTGGATAGATCTCATAAAAGACTTTGAACTTTGGGCTTTTAACATTGCTATCGACTATAGGAACTTTGGAAGTTGGGCTAAATGTACTTTTTTATCATGCTATGGCTAGATATGGCCCCCATAGACTCATATGTTTGGATAAACTTGGGGCCAGGGAATGAAATGTGATGGTTTCTATACGATCAGCCCAGGAAGCAGCATTATTAGAAGGTGTGTCCTTGTTGGAGTTGGTGTGGCTTTGTTGGAGTAGGTGTGTCACTGTGAGTGTCAGTTTTAAGACCCTACTCCTAAGTGTCTGGAAGTCAATATTCTGCTAGCAGTCTTCAGATGAAGATGTAGAACCCTCAGCTCCTCCTGCATCATTCCTGGCTAGATGCTGCTGTGTTCCTGCCTTGATGATAATGGACTGAACTGAACTTGTAAGCCAGCCTCAATTAAATGTTGTCCTTATAAAGGTTGTCTTGGTCATGGTGTTTGTTTATAGCAGTAAATCCCTAACTAAGACACTTATGATATAAAAAACAGAAGACTATCTGGGGGGAGGAAGGAGACCATTAAGAGAGTAGAGAAGAAGAATGAAGGGCAGGCATAAATAAGAACAGCACACACCTTTAATCCCCACACTGGAGGAAAGCAGGGGTGAACTGGTGGGAGTAGGGGAAGCAGGGGAGAGAGGCAGAGGCAAATGGATCTCTTGAGTTTGAGGCTAGCTTTGTTTATAGAGCCAGTTCCAGGTTGACCAGGGCTACAAAGAGAAACCCTGTCTTGAAACAAAACAGAAAGAACAAAACATAATAACATTTAAGTACAAAAGTGCCATAGCAAAGTCTATTACTTTGCACACTAACTTTACATTTTAATTAGCATAAAATAATAATTTCTAGGTCAAAGAGTATATTTTTACAAAGAACTTTATTATAAGAAACTTGCAAATAAGAAAACAGCATACAGTAAAATTAACCAGACCCAAAGTCTATACATCTCAGTGAACTTTTACATGGTTAACTGGTTGGTTTTTATAAATTTCTTTCTTAAATAGCATAGAAGTCTACAGTTTATCCAGATCTGGGTACGTATCCCTTATAATGTTTGAGGCCTACCAGATGGAAAAACAGAAATGTTGTAGTTTACATCCTTTTCACTATTTGACTTTCCTTTTCTGTGGTTTACCTAGTCTTATCATTTGTCTAATTTTGCATCAAAGTGTTAAAGTTATTCTTAGCAACTTGTAGGATTCCTTCCCATTAAGGCTGCTCATCTTTTGACTGAGGTGTGTTACACATGCACTTTGAATGAATACACAGTCCAGTGAGAAGGTTGTTTAAAGCAGAGTATTTATGTCTTAACTTGGCACATTAGGTTTCATCATTTATCAAAGTTGCTTTTAAACAAGAGTAAGTATTTCTGCAATGTTCCAAAAGTATGTCACTGAGGATATTAACATTTTGAGACATAAATTTACATTTTAAGTGAATTATGTATGAAATTTGCATTTTCATGAACTTAAGGATAAATTAAAATATGCAACTTCACATCTAAATGTGAATGACTTTAGCCAATGCCTATTAATTGAACTTAGAAACCTTGATGTTGTGTAGTGGTATTGATAGCTATCATTTTGACAACTGTTACTAAGCCTAACAGCAGACATGTGCATTGGTGTCTCTGTGGAGCCACCACCTTCCTGAGGCACCTTAGCCAGCTAAGTGATATCCAAAGTCAACATTTAATGCTTATATAATAAGAATCTTTATATCATGAAAAGCAGCAATCTTTTCATTAGGGTTTGGAAAAGGCAGCCCATGCCAGTTACGACCTAAATATTTCTTATGGCTGGTGCTGCTTAGCAGATAGTTATTTATAAGAAAAGAAAAGAGGCCATTAGGTCAGTGGTATAAGAGCATAAAATCTAGTCTCATTGCCTAGCTTTGAAAATTTTACCATGGTAGCAAAGTATCCAAGAAAGGAAGAACCCTATGGCACCCATCTTTTTTTTCCATCTTTGTATACTTAGTATGCCACACATTCAAACACAAATAGAAGTTGATGGATGAATGGGTAAGCTTTGAGAATTTATGTATGTAACTTATGCTAGATACAAACAGGTGGGAAGAAAACAGAGGTAAGTGAGAAGCTAAACAGACAAAGCAAGAGTCAACTGTTCAATGATATAGACAGAAATAAAAATAAAAACATAGTAGTTGTTTATCAATACCTACTGATCCTGGAGAACTGAAGATTTGCAGTGTAGATTTGCCTGCATCTCAAGTCTTATCATTATTCAAAAGACAGGGCATTTTTGAATTATTGTGATTAAGTGATCTGCCCAAATCACACAAGCAGTGAGTGCTTAACTGGAAAGCTCAGGTAGTTACTAGCCATGCATTTTCTAAGGCATTCATTCATTTTTGATTATTTGGTCCAGGGCTAGAGATCAAACCCAGAGTACAGAGCTGTCACCCAAGTCCTTTGGGGATCCCAGAAGATTGCATGTTGATCCTAGACATTAAAATAAGAAGCTTTAATGTTGAAGTTGCTTTGGATACCCCAAGATTTTAGAGATGTCAGAGCCATGGGATACCTGCTGAGGAAAGCTGCCAACCCAAAAGAATGAAATTTGTTTCAGCTGAATGCCAGATCTGCCAACAGCAGTCAACAAGTTTGAGAGGAATTGGATATCTGAAGAACACTTTGACATCAGACATGGAGATGTGGAGTTTGGCATTTGCTCAGCTGATTTTCTGTCTTGCTTTTTCCAGTATTTTTGACCTTGTATAGGATTATGAATCCTATACAAGAGAATGCATGAATCTCAGAAGAGACTTTGAACTTTAGACCTTTAACATTATTGAGACTGCTATAGTCTATGGGACTTTGGGAACTGGACTAAATGTATTTTCTAACATGTTGTAGCTAGGTATGGTGCTCATGTGTTTGAAGAAACATAAGAGGGCTAGGGAGTGAATGTGGTAGCTTGAATATGCTTGGCCCTGGGAATGGCACTATTAGAAGGTGTGGCCTTGTTGGAGTGGGTGTGGCTTTGTTAGAGTAGGTGTGTCACTGTGAGCATGAGCTTTAAGACTCTCATCTTTGCAGCCTGGAAGTCAATCTTCTCCTAGTGGCCTTCAGATGACGATGTAGAACTCTCAGGTCCTCCTGCATCATGCCTGCATGGACACTGCCATTCTCCTGCATAGATGATAATAGACTGAATTTCTGAACCTATAGGCCAGCCCCATTCTAATATTGTCCTTATAAGAGTTGCTTTGATCATGGTGTCTCTTCACAGCAACAAAATCCTAAGACAACCTCAATCACATATCAACTTCAATACCCAAATCTCTTCAAATGGCAGATCATCCAGACAAGAACTAAGCAGAGAAATGCTAGAGCTAAATGATATCATAAACCATATGGACCTAACAGATATTTACAGAACATTTCACTCAAACTTCTCAGCAGCTTGTGAACTTTCTCCAAAACTGAAAACATACTTCAACACAAAGCAAATCCCAACAGATACAAAAAAACAGAATAATATTCATCCTATCTGATTATGGATTAAAGCTGGATAGCAACAGCAACAACAACAGGAACAACAGAAGGCTTACACACTCAGAGAAACTGGACAACTGTCCACTGAATAAAAAGTGAGTCAAGGTCGCAATTAGGAAAGAAGTTAAAAACTTTTTTAGATTTGAATGCAAATAAAAATGTGTCCAACTCATGGGACATAATGAAGGTGGTTCTAAGAAGGTAAGTTCATAGCACAAGTCCCTCCATAAAAATATTAGAGAGATCTCATACTAATAACAGCACTCTTGAACTCTATAGAACAAAAAGAAGAAATAACACCCTAAAGGCAGAAAGATATATTCAAATTCAAGGCTGAAATCAATAAAATAGAAACAAACAAAAACAACACAAATAATCAATGAAGCAAAACATTGGTTCTTTTTTTGCCGCCCAACTGTTTTATTAACTTCTGTAAAGTATTGCCTCATACATTTTGTAGGGTTTTTTTTTTTTTAACATACATGTACATCATTCAGATTCTTTTTTTAATTTAATTTCATTTTTAAAGAATTGGTCCTTTTAGGAAAATCCATAAAACTGACAAAGCCTTAACCAAATGAATAAAAAGACAAAGAGAGGATCCAAATTAACAAAATTATAGATGAAAAGGGAGGAACAACAGAGAACAAACACTGAGAAATCTAGAAACTCCCAAGACCACACCTGTACTTCACGAAGCTAGAAAATCAAAAAGAAATGAATAATTTTTTGACATATACCACCTAAAAGTTACCTTGAGGTCAGATAAGCAATTTAAATGTATCCATAGATGTGTTTAATTGAAATAGTAGCAGTCATTGAAAACCTCAAAAACAAAAAGCAAAACAAAAAAATAAATGAACCAACCAACCAACAAACAACCTAGGACCCAAAGACTTTAGTGAGGAATTCTATCAGACTTTCAAAGAAGATTTAATGCTATTACTCCTCAATTTATTCCACAAAGTAGAAACAGAGGGAACATTGCCAAATTTGACTTATGAGGCCACAGTAACCCTGATACCTAAACCACATAACTACCCAACAAAAAAAAGAAAATTTCAGACCAAGTTCCCTATGAATGTAGATAGAAAAATGCTCAGTAGTATACTTGCAGTCTAATCCAAGAATATGTTAAAAAAAGATCATCCACCATGGTCAAATAAGCTTCCTCCCATCCCAGGATGGGTTAACACATGTAAATCAAGTCCTTGAGTTTATGGATATGCCTCGGACCGGGTTCGTTGCGGGGACCCCAATTTCCATGGGATGAGAGTTCTGGTCAGGTGGGCAATTAAGTCGGCGGATGACAATTAGACTCGACACAAGGGTGTGTGAATCTGAATGTATTTCTTAGAAATGGCATCAGACTTTTACAGTCATTGCAAAAGAGAAATGATAAATCTAGCAGCTCAGTAGTTAAGGAACATCTGAGGCTACCTGAAACACACTGGGTCTAAAGCAGCCACCTCTTCTAGATAAGTGCTGCATCCCCTGGACTCAAGTGCTCTGGGCCCGGGGGACTGCGGACTGCATGTATCTAAGTCCTAGTTCATCTAAGCTCCAGTTCGAGTCCCCGTCCAAGAGAGAGTCCAAGAGAGAGTCCAAAGTGAAAAGCAGGCTTATATGGCATACAGGAAACAAGGTGAATGACAAGAGTCACTTAGATGGGCAGGGGTTACAGCAAGGGGCTCAAGTGACCGCCACCCAAGGTTAGTAGAATCAGATAGCCAAGTGTGAAGAGCAGCGGTGCCCTCCCTGCTGGGGCTAATTTGGTATTCCTATGCTAATTCCCTAGTTTAGCTGGAGGGAAGGACTATGAGAGTCCGATCTGATCTGGCATTTCCTGCTAATTCTCTGGGTGTCGCTGGAGGGAAGCCCTTGGATTACTCTCTAGTATGTAAAACAGCTCTGACTATTGTGGGGCTGCCCTAAGGAATGTTCATGACCTCTGTTGCTAACTCTGAGGACAAAACCTGTCTGGTAAGGCAGGTTCCTTGAGAGAAATTCCAAGCTAAAGACATCTTGGAATTAAATTAGGATATATTGGAATCATCATGCTGGCTAGGAAACAATGCCCAATCTTAGCCATTTACGAATCATTTCTTGGGGTACCTTTATGCCTAAATATGAGGATGTGTTGACGATTGGAAAGACTGATCTGGAACACGTCTGTGTTAGGAGATGCCAGCGACTACCTTGAACACCCAGGAGGCACAGGTTCCCTTTTGGGGCCATAACGCCTCTTGTCCTTGATCAGGTTTTTACGCCCGATACTGCAGACGTGACTGGTGTAGACGAGTGTGCGTGGCATGGATACAAGGGACATACTTCAACACAATAAAGGTGATTTATAGCAAGCCTACAGCTGATGTTAAACTAAAGGGAGTGGAACTCAAGGCATTTCCCTTAAAATCAGGAACAATATAAGGTTATCAACTCTCTCCATAGCTATTCAATATATATTGCTTGAAATATTAACTAGAGCAAAAGACAACTAGAGGAGATCAAGCAGGTATACACTGGAAAGGAGAAAGTCAAAGTATCTTTATTTGCACATGTTATGATAGTATATAAAATGACCCTAGGAATTCCACCAGGGTATTCCTACAGCTGATAAATGCTTTCATCAAAGGAGCAGGATATAAAATTAATGCTCAAAAATTAGTAGCAATTCTATACACAAATTATAAATAGACTGAGAAAGAAACCAGGGAAACAACACACTTAACAATAGCCTCAAATAATATAAGATATGTTTGGCTACTTCTAATCAAGAAAACTAAAGTCTTGTATGGTAAAAACTGTAAGACATTAAAGAAAAAGATTAAAGAAGATATCAGAATTTCTCTCATGCTCATGAATCAGTAGGATTAATACTGTAAAAATGGCCATCCTACCAAAAGCCATGTACAGATTCAATGCAGTCCCCGTCAAATCCCAACACAATTCTTAACAGAAACATGAAACGACTATTCTCAGCTTCATTTGGAAAGACAAATTACCCTAAATAGTGAAAGAAATTCTTAATAATAACTGAACTGCTGGAGGTATCTCCATTCTGAATCTCAAAATATACTATAATATAGTAATAGAAACAGGGTGATATTGGCATAAAATGCACATGTTAATCAATGAGATGGAATTGGAGGCCCAGAAATAAGTCTGTACACCTATGGATTTTTGATAAAGCAGGCAGAAATATACACTGGAAAAAAAGACAACATCTCCAACAAATGATGCTCGTCAAATTGAATGTCTTTATGTAGAAGAACGCAAATAGTTCCATATTTATTACCCTGCACAAAACTCAATTGCAAATGGATTGGAAATCTCAACATAAGACAGATATACTGAGTCTGGTAGAAGAAGCAGGGAATAGTCTTGAACTCATTGGCAAAGGAAAGGACTGTCTCTACAGAGCACTGATAGTCCAGGCGCTAAGAATAACTGTTACTTCATAGAAACTCATGAAACTTTAAAGCTTCTGCATAGCCAGAGACATCATCATTTGAACAAAGCTACAGGCTATCCAATGGGAAAATATTTTTCCCAAATACACACCCAGCAAATGGCTAATATCTAAAACATGTGGAGAACTAAAAAGGAAAACAAAATGAAACACGTTGGACATCAAGAAAACAAACAACCCAGTTAAAAATGGGATGCAGTTCTATAAACAGAACATTAGCAAAGATAAAATACAAATGGCTGAGAAGTACTTCAAGAAATGTTTAACATGCTTAGTCTTTAGAGAAGTACAAATCAAAACTTCTTTGAGATTTCATCTTATAGCAGTCAAAATGGCCAAGATCATTTTATTGCTATATTCTTTATCAGAACAAGAGTATTTGGTTTTCCCCTCAGTCCTCAGTCTATCTAGTTTCAGGTTCTATCTTATGGAGTGGGCTGTACAATCATATAGAACCCATTCTGGATACAGATCAGGTGACCAGTGATTGCTAATGACATTCTGCAATACTCACAGATCAGTGTCTTGCTAAGAGAAGCTTCCTCCTGCACTAGATGGAAACACACATAGAGACTAACAGCTTGACAATGTGCAGAGAATGAAAGACCTTGGATCATTTAGCCCCAAAAGGGATGTCTCTATCAAATCCCTCCCCTCAGGCTTAGGGAACCCTGTGAAAGAAGAGGTAAAAAAATTCTAAGAGCCAGAGAGGATATAATATACAAGGAACAAGGCCTTCTAAACAGCCGGGGCAACTCACACATGAGCTCAGAAAGACTGTGGCAGCACACACAGGGCCTTCAGACATCTAAGCCAGGTCTGTAACCAGTGCTGAGAGGGGAAGTGGATACAAACCCCCATCCCTAACCCAGAAGCTGTCTCCAATTGATTACCCCTAGGTAAGGAAAAAGTAGTTTTCTTCAATGGAGTCTCACTGATTATACAAACCATTCTAAGTGCAGGCCCCATGCCCAGGAGTAGACAGAAAACACAAAGCAAACTCAACCACATTTTGCAGTGTCTTTGTATCATAATGCTTTGTCTGGACTTAAAAAAAAATCCTTATGGAGCTAGAGAAATGTCTCAGTGGTTAAGAGCACTAACTCCTCTTCTAGTGGTATCTCACAATCACCTATAATGGGATTGGATGTCCTATTCTGTCATGCATGTCTACATGCAGATAGAACACTCATACACATAAAAATCCATAAATAATTCTTTTAAAAATTCTTATATGCCTTTTGCTTATATATTATGGTTTCTGGTTTTGTGTTTTTATGGGCTTTCTGTGTATGTGAACTTGTGTATCTTTATGTCTATAGGGGTTTCTTCTGGTTTTTTCTTTGGCTCTTTTTCTTCTGTTTGTTTGTTTTGTCCTGTTTTGGCTTATTTGTGTTTCTTTTATCTTATTTTATTAATTTTTAGATAACTGTTTTCTAAAGTGAGAGAAAGGATGTAGATTTAGGTTGGTTGGGAGATAGGGAGGAAGGGTAGACAGAGGGTAAACTACAATAAAAATATGTTATATAAAAATAAATCTATATCCAATAAAAAATAAATAAGTAAAACCTCAAAGCCCAGCACTAGTGATATGCCTCCTTCAGCAAGCCTCGGCCGCCTAAAGGTTCCCTAACTATCCCAAACAATGTCACCAACTGGGGACTCAAGGTTACCTGTGCAACTTTAGATATTTTAGCCTATATTTGAAATTAGAAAAGAAGACTGTACATTCTCATATTCTTTACATGGCAATAGCTTATTTTGAAATTTTACATGGTAGCTTCATATCAGAAAGAGGCATGAAAAGAAAGCCAGAGTATTATTCCTTGTAAGTACAACGCAAAGCAGTGAACAAAAGCAGCAACTGGAAAGATACAAAGAATAAATCAGAATGCCCTCAAGGGAAAGCAAATTAGATCAACCAAGATCCTCCAGGGGGACGGCAAGGTGGCTCAGCAGACAGAAGTGCTTGCTGCACACACCTGACTTCCAAGTGTTCGCAGCATACACTTATGGAAGACATTTCTCATCCAAACCATGGTTTGATTTTAGGTCAAGAAGTTCATATTTAGATAGATTTAGTAACAACTAGGAGATGCAGTTGTTGGCTCCAGTAGAGGGATGTCTGTTCTGCCTCATTCACAACTAGGTTCTAAGAATTAGCATTGAGATGCTTGTACGACTGTTGGTGTAGATACGGTGAATGAACAAAAGGGAAGTGCTGACATCTAATAAGGCTTGCTTAAAGTTTCTTTTAGTTTTGAGATTATAATTTAATATTTCTTCCTTTCTCTTTCTTCCTACAAACCCTCCATCCCCTTCCCTCCCACATACCCTTTGCTGCTCTATGCCAAATGCATGGCTTCTTTTTCATTAATTGCTAGTAAGTATTATATAAATACATATATGATATGTGCATATAAAATATACATATGTATCTAAAAATACATGTATACTACCTAGTCAGCCTGTATAATGTTACTTGTATGTATATTTTTGGTTCTGAACATTTGCCATTGGAGAACCAATTGAATTGATGTGCTTTTCCCCAGGAGGAATAATTTCTCATTCTCTTTCATTTATTCCAATGTATTATGTCCTACACTAAATTCCTTCTTTATTACTTGAAATATTAAAGCTTTTCACCTATGCTTACAGTTTTAACTAGAATAAAACAGCTTTTCTTTCTTTTTTTGTATAAAGCTGACAATGGTTGTTGAAATGTTGCAAATAGCTATGTAAGAAGCTATCAGTGCCCTTACCAGAATCAGCCTCTAGCTCCTCCATTGGGAATGCTTTAGCCTCTTCATGATCGAAGATGGGCCTATCAAAACCCAATTTCCCCATCTTATAAAGACATTTGTTATGGGATATAAGGCACACCAGGTAACCCATGATAGTTTCATCTCAAAATCTTTAACTAGATTATACATAAAGTATACCTGGGAAAAACCTTTTTCTTTCAAACAAGACTTCTTGAAAAGAGTCCATTTGCTCAAGAATAAGGCCAACAATTGACAAGTGGACCAAATGAAACTTAAAAGCTTCTGCAGAGCTAAAGAAATGATCAACTAGGTGAAGAGGAAACCCACAGAATGGAAGACAATCTTGTCTGGCTATTCATCTAACAGAGGTTTAATTTCAGAATATACAAGGAACTTTAAAAAACAGAGTCAATAAAACCAAATGACCCATTTGAAAAATGAGTGGGATCTAAATAGAGCATCTTTAAAGGAAGAAAAAAGAATAGACATGGAATATCTCAAAAATGTTCCCATCCCTAGAAATTACAAAAATGCAATGAAAGCAATGTTGAGGCAGAATGACAAAGATCACTGGAACATCCAACAACAGATGCTGGAGGGAATGCAGGGTAGGGAAGGGTAAGAGGTGGTGGGGAGAAAATCCTCAATCACTGTTGATGGGATTGCAAACTAGTACAGTCACTGTGTAATTCAGTGTGGATAATTCTAAAAAATACTAAAAATAAATCTACTACATGTACCATTTTTGGCATATTCCCAAAGAACTCAGCATCATTCTCCATAGATTCTTGTTCAGCGATATTATTGCTGCTGTATTCACAATAGCTAGGACATAGAAAACCTATATGTACTTCACCCAATGAATGGATAATGACATGTGTTACATGCACATGGTGGAATACTATTCAGCTTTAAAGAAAGTGAGAATAACAAACTTTGCAGGTAAATAGGTGGAACTAGAAACTATATTGAGTGAGATACCTCCAATCCAAAATGACAAAACCACATGTTCTCTCTTATTGGAGGCATCTAACTCCAAACCTTCAGACGTGAGTGCACAGTTTGTACTTACTACAGAAAGCACTAAAATAAAACAGGCCACTCCCAGGACATGAGGATTAGGGAGCAATAGAGAGAGGAATAGCAAGGCACAAATTATGCAATGATGGAAATGGGGAAGGCAGGGCTTTAGGGAGCTGAGGTGACAGTGCTTCCTACAAAAGTCAAAGGCTGCCTAATAAAACCCCAATGAGACATGAGAAACCATAGTCTGAGTTGTTGGGAAAGACTGTCTAATATCCTCCAAAACATACAGCCTATTACAGTTTCCCATGGTTATCTACCAGAGGTAGAAGTAAGCTCCTATTGCTGAAGGGCCTCCACAGACTTTAGAAACAGGGCCCAAAGGCTCCTGAACTGAAATAACCTGAATGCCCACTTCTGAAGGACCAGTTTTCACGGTGCTAGAAAGCAAACTTCCAAAGGGAAGAAGTGACCCACAGTTCCACAGAACTGGGAAGATCACACCAATTGGTTCCCAGATGCTAAACTGTTATGCCCAGAAAACATGCAAGTAACATGTTATGGACACAGCAGTATATATATTCCCAAATATGACCTGTTGAGAGTGTATATGTATATGTGTATACATACATATATATGTATACACATATGTATATTATATACATATGTATATATATGATCTGTTGTGTGTATGTACACATACGCGCACGTGCATACATACACACACACATACACACACACACACTCACACACACACACACACACACACACACACGCACACATGCAAGAATGATTGAGGAACAAAGAGGCCATGGATTTGAAGGAGAATGGGGAGGGTTTGAAGAGAAGACAGGGAAAGGTGAAATGTTTCAACAATGTAAAAAATGATAAGCAAAGAATTTATGCAGGGGCTAAGGCGATAGATTGCTGTAAGAACACTCGTTTGTTTTGTGTAAGGACTTGTGTTTAATTCTAAGTAGTATAGATGCAAGTAATTGATGCAATATCCAAACCAGGGTCTTCCAGCTTCAGAAAAGAAACTCTATTACAGATTTTAAATTATCTAAAATATTTAAATTGAAATGAATAGATAACCATAGTTTTTGTGTGAAGAAATCAACCACCACTGTAAAAATCTGTGTTATCTCTCACTCTGTATAAAAGTCAATTCAAATTAAGCTGAAGTCCTTAGTGTAAGACCTGACCCTTTGAGACTACTAGAGAAAAGCATGGAGAAACAGTTCAGGAGCTAGACATGGGTGATGTCTAGACATGGGTGATGTCTAGACATGGGTGATGTCTAGACATGGGTGATGTCTAGACATGAATGATGTCTATGGGTGATGTCTAGACATGGGTGATGTCTAGACATGGGTGATGTCTAGACATGTGTGATGTCTAGACATGGGTGATGTCTAGACATGGGTGATGTCTAGTATGGGTGATATCTACTACTAGATTATGGTATAAGAGAAAGAATTGAGAAATTAAATTGGATTAAAAAAGAAGTTCTACCCTGGCTGTGGTGGCACAAGCCTTTTATCTCAGCACTTGAGAGGCAGAGGCAGGCAGATCTCTGTGAGTTCCAGGCCAGCCTGGTCTATATAGCGAGTTACAGGACAGCCAAGTTTACACAAAGAAACCCTGTCTCAAAAAACCCAACCAACCAAAACAACCAACCAACCAACCAACCCAACCAACCAACCAAAACAAACCCAAAACAAAAAAGAAAACAAAACAAAGCCTTCTGTACAACAAATGATACAACGAGCAAAGTGCATACACAAGCTACAGAATAGTGGAAAATCACCTCCACCTACTTAGCCGAGTAGGGATGAATATCCAGAGCTTGTAAAAATTTTTAAAAAGTACTAAAGAGCAAGTAGTTTGATCAGTAAGAGAACAAATTAAGTAGTCAGCAATTTTTCTAATGAAAAAGTCCAAATGGGCAATAAATACACGAAAAAGGCTCAGAATCTTACACTCTCAAGGCAATGTAAATCAAAAACTACAATGAGATTCCATACTAGTCCAATCAGAATGGCTATCCTTCACAAAAGCAAATACAAGTGCTGGCAAGATGGCAAACCTTCCTCACTACTAGCTGGAATGCAAAGTCTTTTTCTTTTCTTTTCTTTTTTTTTTTTTTGGTACTTCTGTTTCTTTTTTTATTTTATTTTATTATTTTTTTAATTAGGTATTTTCTTTATTTACATGTAAATTTCTCCTTTCCCAGTTTCCCCTCCAAACAAACAAACAAACAAACAAAAACAACAAGAACAAACCCCTGTTGCCTCCCCCCTCCCCATGCCTGCCACTCTACCCTCTCCCACTTATTGGCCCTGGCATTCCCCTACACTGGGGCACAGAACCTTCACTGGGCCGAGGTCCTCTCCATCCATTGATGATCGAATTTGCAATCCTCTACTATACATATGCTGCCAGAACAATCAGTCCCACCTTGTATAGTCCTTGGTTGATGGTTGAGTCCCTGGGAGCTCTGAGGGTACTAGTTAGTTCATATTGTTGTTCGTCCTAAGGGGCTGCAAACCCTTCAGCTCCATAGATCCTTTCTCTAGCTCCTTCACTGGTGACCGTGTACTCAGTTCAATGGATGGCTGTGAGCCTCTACATCTGTATTAGTCAGGTATTGTCAGAGCCTCTCAGGAGATAGCTATATTTAGGTTGGGTTGTCCTTCCTTCAGTCTCTGCTCCATAGTTAGTCTCTGCAACTCCTTCTGTGGGTATTTGGTTCCCCCTTTTAAGAAGGAATGAAATGTCCACCTTTTGGTCTTCCTTCTTCTTGAGTTTCTTGTGGTTTGTGGGTTGTTTTTCCTGTTGGAATGCAAAGTCTTGAACTGCTATGGCAGGCAGTATGGAGGTTCTGAACTAGAGCTCCCATGTCATTCAGTCACACCACTTCTGGGAATGTATCCAAAAGACTCAAAGCTAACCAGAGAGATACTTGCATAGCCATTTTTACTGCATTAGTCACAAGAACAGAGTTTTGGAAGAGCCTAGGTTTCCATCTGGCCTTCAGCAGATGAATGAGTAAACATAATGTGGTATAGACAATGAAGCTGTGCTTAAAGAGAAATGAACATATGTCACTTGTAGAAAAATGTGTGGAACTAGAGATTATCATCTTCAATAAGCCAGTCTCACAAAGACAAGCTTCTCATGTCTTCTCTAATATGTCGAGACCAGAGAGAAATGAAGATATAAGAGTGAAAGGGTTACCATTAGGAATGTGGAAGGGAAAAGAGGGAGAAGGGACAGGAAGAGGTGAGAGAGGACGTATGGCCACAGTGTATTAAAGAATTTTGGCTTGTTTCTGTAGGTCCTAAATTAAGAGGCTTCATCTGATGAGTTTATATTTTCACTGGCACAGTTCCAAGGTGGCATAGGGCATCACAGCAAGACACTACGGGCTTGTGTGCAATCTTTTTCTTGTGAAGCCATCCAAACTCCATCTAATAACCTCACCTCATTTCTAATCATCTCCAAGAGCCCCTTAAACATCACAGTCAAAATAAGTTTTTTCCCTATAAGTACTTCACAGTGAAGGCTACATTCCAGCAGATAAATCCTTAATGTCATACTCAAACCATATCAAAACAAGCACAAAGGTCAAAGCTATTAAGCTAGGACATTGTTTTTACTTCCAGAGAGTACAAAGCATATCTAATGAAGATTTTCTGACGCAGCTCTTGACAATTTGAAAAAGAAAATTCATTGAAGATGTTACGAAAATTGTCGGAGGCTGAACTGTGGACAGTGCTGTAATAAAAAACAAACCTGGCAGATGGGTTACAGGATACTGAGCTCTGAGAAACATACCTGAGCAAATAGGGTTTTACAGAAAGTTATTCTCTGCCTAGAAGACATTTATACCTGGTTTAATTCCCCAAGTTCCCACACTGGCTTCCATGTAAGTTATTGCTCTGCTCTAACATCCATTCCTGAACCAGTCTCCATGAGTGTGGGAAAAGCATCTGAGAGCAAAGAAGCTCTGCAGGAATTACTTCTCTTGTCTATATTTTCTAGGCAGCTATTAGTTTTCTTTTGGGGTGGGGGAAAGATACTTTTTAAAATAGGACTTTCTAAAGTTTTAAGTACTTCCTTGAATACTACAGGTATGCTTTTTTTAAAATGGGAATTTTATTTTATTTTATTTCATTTACATTTTAAATGTTATCCCCTTTCTAGGTTTCCCCTCTGCAAACCCCCTGTCCTATCCCCCCTTACCCTGCTTCTGTGAGGGTGCTCCCCCACCCACCCACCACCTCCTGCCTCACTACTCTAGTATTCCTCTACACTGAGGCATCAAGC
>JADRCD010175684.1:0-18132 GCA_019843815.1 Montemys delectorum | reverse complement strand
AAAAAAAAAAAAAAAAAAAAAAAAAAACCATGAAAGAAAGAAAACAAGCAAGAAAGAAAGGAAGACAGAAAAAGTGGATGTGGCTCCACCCCCTTGAGTGGCAGAGGCTATGGAAGCAAAGAATAAAGAACACTACTACCCCAGAGGGAGTTTCCCAAAAGGTACTTGGTAGTAGCAGCATTAGAGTGTCCATTCCACACCGCGCCCTGTACCTAGAGCTGCACATGCCTGCTTACTGAGCACCTACTTGTGGCAAGCACAGTATTACACACACAGAGTTCAAATGTTTCTGTCCATCCTCGGTAGTCAACATTTTTCTACTCATGTGACAAAGATGGATGCCATGAAGATCAGGAAGTCACTTTCTATAAGCGTTCAAGCCAAACTAGGAGCTCAGACATCTCCACTCACCACCCAGTGTCTCTGAGAACAGAGCCCCTTCTAGAATAGTTTTCTCATACTGGGTGGGGATAGGGAGCTGCTGATTTCTCAGCTGCACTGAAATCAGATCCAGAGGGTGAACGTTGCGTACAATTTTCTGTTGGTATGTGTGTTTGTGTGTGGTATACATCCGAGTTTGGATGGAGGTGGGGGTGGCATATGTCTTTGTTTATGTGTTTGTGGTGTATGTACATATTTGTGTGTGTATATGTGTGTCTGTGCACATGCATATTTATGTGCATGTATGGGGAAGCCAGAGATCGACATCAGGTATCTTCCTGCAACTCTATTTTTTTAAGATAGAGACTCCTCACTAAGCCTGGAATCCATTGACTCAGCTAGGGTATGTGGCTGATGTGCTTCAGGGATACAGCCGTCTCCTCTCCACCCACACACACCCAGCACCAGGGGTGAAGTTACATGCTACTGAGCCTGGCTTTTAGGTAGGTGCCGGGGCTTTGAACACAGGTTCTCATGTTTTCTTGCCGATCACTTTACTGACCAAGTCATTTCCCTGTCAAACAACATGTGCTCAGAAGCCTTTGGCTTGCACTGTTCTCCTGGGGCTAAAAATCATGTCTTTCTGAGGAGTTAAACCTAAGCATGGCAGTGATGGTGAGCCACCAGCGCGGATGGGCAAGGTCCCAGGAAGTCTTGGGTGGCCAACGGCTGTTAGGAACAAACTTACCCCGAATATGAATTTACCCTCCTCCTCTACTCCTCTGTCCTTCCTTCCCTAGGTTGCTTTTTTTTTTTTTTTTGACACTTCACTTTGCTGGGGCCAGGCACCTCCTCCAAGCTGAGCCTGCCTTTTATGGTGTTGGGACTAGTAGAGTAATAGCTGTGCAGGGGTGCTTGGAAGGCAGCTCTGGGCGTCAGGCCTGGTGGTACAGCCAAGTGCCTTCCCCAGGATGGGGAAAGATCATAAATCCAAGCATCAGACTCTTCCTCTACCTCCAACCTGCTATCCCCACCCTCCTGTCATCTCTGCATCGGGGACATTTGAAGTCCCTTTTTTCTGACCTACTTTAAGGCCTCCCAAGACCAGCCTAATGTGGTTGTGCCCAAATTCTGGGTTCATTTCTACTCTGAGTACTTTCTGCATGTGAGGATGGACTCTGGAAGGTAGCAAGCTCAGAGGCCAAGGCCACCTCAACAGTCAGGAGTGGCAGCAACTGTTGTCACTAGAAGGCTACTGCCCCCCAGGGTAGAGAAATGAATTCCTCAGGCTCTTGCTCTCAACTTTCCCCAGGCCAGGCTTACCTCCTCCAAACAAGGCAAGCACTAGCCCAGAAAGAACTCTCTGGATAGACATACAGGGCCAGCTGGAGGTTTGGGGGACTGATGTCTTCCAGAGAGCAGGTTTCCCTAAGCTCTGGCTTCTTTCCTGAGTTCCCTGTCCAAACTCTTGTCCCATGAGGACAAGAGCCAGCTGTCTGGGATAGAGCAGGAAGTAGACTCTGCGCACCTGAGTTTCCACATGGCCAAAGCAGGGAACAGTAGAAGCACCCTACGAAGTGTCTTTGAGGGTTAAAGTAGGGAACACAGCCAGAGCTGGGTAGGCACCCCAAGAGTAGTGAGAGCCTGGAGAGGACAACAACTTTTCCAAAGCCCACAGGGCCTCTACATACCTTCATGTTACACCTATACATGTCTACAGAGAGAGTCCTTTCTGGGATAGTGCTTAACTTGTTTGGAGAAGGATAGCCCTCAAAGACATCTTGTAGGGTGGTTCTACTGTTCCCTGCTTTGGCGATGTGGAAACTCAGGTGCACAGAGTCTACTTCCTGCTCTATCCCAGGCAGCTTGCTCTTGCCCTCATGGGACAAGAGTTTGGACAGGGAACTCAGGAAAGAAGCCAGAGCTTAGGGAAACCTAAGACAAACAAGAATCAGCTCTCCCTTCTACCCTATCTCTCATCCTCCTTAACCATCCATCTAGCTTTCCCTTGCATTATGCTGTGAATACACACTACCAAGTACAGTTCTCAGAAATGGTGTCTTTGTAGGTATTCTTTCCCCCTGATTTGCTCCCAAAGCATTTCTCCCCTGATCCTAGCTGTCTATTAGTCCTTGCTGTAAGAGCCTCTCTCAAGGGCTCTTCCTCGGTGCACACTGTACTCTCACAGATGCATTTGTGCACACACTCCTGGCGGGGAGTGGATGCTAGACTCTTACATCCACTGCATACATCCATGGTGTGATCAGTGTAAAGCATCACTCTGTGAGTGAGCTGTGCAGGTGGGGGTTCTTCCTTGCTCTGGTGTAGGCTATGGTGAACTCCTGGAAGATAGGAAGCATAACACTTGCTCCCTGGCATAGAAATGGCTTAGATTTGTTACTCGGTAAACACCTATGGAGTAGAGGAGTGCATCACTGCTCCAACTGAGCAATGAGTATCAGGAATTTTTTTTAACCTATTCCCAACAAGTCAGGGCCACCATGCACAGTGAATGAATTGGAGAGTGAACCATCCATGTGGCCATTCCTAGAGCCCTGGGTATTCATCGGTCCTTCCTGTACTAGTTTAGGCCACTAGTGGCCAAGAGTTCCTTAGTGTAATTGATATTTTCACAATTCATAATTTACAAGTCAATTTTCACAATAACATAGTAAGGGTGCTCTTAATCTTGCCCCAGGTCAACTTTATTTCTTCCAACAAAGATGGGGACAGGCTCAGAAAGGACCCTTTGAGTGGACATCAGGCGGCAGCTGTGGACTGCTGCAAGGGAGGTGTGCTGAGTTTGCCTGCATTTCCTGGGTGCTGTGCCGTGGGTTTGATCCTGTTATTTCAATGTTCTCACCACAACTTTACTAGGCAGCCATGCTTGCTGCACCCTCTCCACCAGTGTGGAAGCAGATCCTTTGTGGAATGTGAGAGAAGGTGGTACTGAGACTTACGCCCTCTCATTTCAGCAATCCAGAAGCCACCAGACGACTCATTCATTGGCAGTCTGAGCTCCCCGCACCTCTCCCTGCACCCCATCCCTTGGACTTCCAGCCCACTCCCTATTCCAAAGCCTCACGACAAGAACACTATGGCTAAAGGCCTCCTGGTTAGGAAAGAGAAGGAGCAGTATATTCCAACCATCTTTGGTCAAAACTGGCTCTCCTGCCTTAGCTGTGTTTCTACAAGCAGGTATCTCTGCCCTTCTGTGCTCCCATGCTCTCCTTTGCAAATGGGAGATAGTACAATCAAATCCTGCAGCTTTGCTATAAGGAGGGAAGTCTAGCTGTATTCCCGGTTTATAGTCCATATTAAAATAAGTGTCTCTCTCCCTTCCTCTTCTGGCAGGGTAGGGGAAACAAAACAGAATTCATTTTAAAAAAAAATTTAGAAAGCAATTTCTATGGCACTTCACGGAGGGAAACCATAGCAACAAGCTTCCTGCAGTTTGGTTTCCGGCCTTCCCCTGCTGTACAATGGCTCTAGGACACAGCCTTTGTTGTCCCAATACCCCAGGGAAACACAGGGACGTCACATGCTCCATGGGGTGGAAGCATTGCAGGACAGAATTGCTTGGTTTGTCCAGGCATGTCCTTCTGTGGTCAGGCCACAGAGTTGCTGTGGCCTCCCACTGGCGACTCGACTCATCTTCTGAGGAAGACTCGTTGTGGTCATGCCCAAGAAGCTGGCCCCTCTTTTTATGAGGATAAAAGGAAGCAGCCTTCTATTGGGTCCAAAGAGCTTCCTGACTCTCTTTAGATCTTGAAGATGTTTCTTAGGAGGCAAAGGCCACAGAGTGTCCTGTGATTATGTATTTGTAAGCATGTGTGTGCATGTCAGGAGCATTGAGGCAAGGCTAGCGATGCCTCCTACTGAAGGATGCCAGCCACAGAGGATGGCCAGCTGACCCTGTGCAGTGACAACCTTCCCCTCCACGCTGGCCTCAGAAGCAAGCTGTCCCTGGCCTAAGACAAGCTTGCTTCTGTGATCTGGCTGTGTATGACTTTCAGGGGAGTCATTCAGCCAGGGCATCCAAAGGTATGGATGGCTAAATACTGGCCCAGTCCAGGTTGACTGCTTCTGGAGATCTGAGGCTACAGGGAGCAGGGTCATGGGTTGGGAAGGGTAAAAATGTGCTCAGGATTACTATACCTGAACTTCTGAGATGATCCCTATTCAAATGGAGGGGCCTCCCTACCCAGTCTAAATAGGAGCATGGCCAGAGACTTGTGATAAACACAGTGGTTTATTTCATAAAGAAGGGAAATGGGGCACAGAGAGGTGCATGCCTTATGTCACACAGTCTACCAGGTACACAATCGGTGCATTTGGAGAAAGAACGGCCCTTGAAAAGAAAGCTCTTGGTCCCATCTCCTTAATTGACAAAGCTAGGGGTCCAGAGAGGAAAAGACGCTTCTGGGAGGGGAAGTACAGGAAGGGGGAAACCCCTCAAACACTACCCAACTGAATCGGTAAGTGTCCTGTCTCGGGGACAGCAGTCTACAGCCTGTGGGCCAAACTTGGCTGGCTATATTTCATAAATAAAGCTCTAGTAGAGCCAAGTCATGGCTACTCATTTGCATGTTATATATGACGGCCTTCGTGCTGTGGCCAAGGGATGGAGTGGCTACAGCAGAAAGCATGTGACCTACAAAAGCTCAAAATACCCACTCTGAGGCTCTTTATAGAAAAGGTTTCTGACCCCTGGTCTAACCCTCTGAAGTTTTTCCAAAGGCCTGAAAACTGCTGGCCACACTCCCGGCGTCCTTCCTCTCTCGGAGTAGACTCCGTCTGTCTGTGCAGTCGGGCTGGGGCCCGACCAGAGAACCCTCCCACGGGGGGAGTGTATCAGTAATGAGGAGGAGGGAAGGGGACAAAGGAAGCCTCCTTCTGAGGGGAGTTAGGAGACCAGTTCATATTTGAATAAAGCACAAGATAAGATGAGTGGAAGAGAATGTATGGCTCGCATGAGAGACTACGCACCTTTTCTGTTATAAGGTTGTTGAATGTAAGGTTGAAACTTTGTGGTAGGCTGGCGAGCTGGGTGTGGCCAGCAGCCTCATTTAAGGTATAAGAAGTTGAAGTCTGAATAGACTAAGTACCTCCCCGAGCCTAGAGTGTTCACCAACTTTCTATTGCAAATACCTAAAATAACTGATATCAAGAGGCTATTTGACTCTTGGTTTTTGAGGTGTATATTCTGTAGTTGGTTGGTCCTTTGTTCTGGGGCCAGGGAAGTGGCCTCCCACCATGGGGAGATGCTTGATAGAGCAGGATGTGCGATCTGCGTTGTGCTTTGAATGTGAAATGCTACCCCTAACCCCAACCCCACCTCCTATGAGCTCTTGTGTTTCATACTTCTTTCTCGGCGGGTGGCACTACTTTGGAAGGTTGCAGAATCTTCAGGAGGTAGACACTTGCAGAAGGAAATGGGTCCCCAGGGGAGGGTTGGGTCTTGTACTTTTTTGCCCAGTCTACTTCCTGAGCACTGGCCGCTGTGGCTTCCCCACCATGGTGGTCTGTGTGCCTTTGAACTGTGAACCAAAATAAAGCATCTCTCCTTTAAGTGGCTTCTCCTCAGGTGTTTGGTCACAGCAATGAGAAAAGTAGCTAGCAGGGCAGAGAAGCAAATGGAGAGGAGGAAAGACAAAGGTTCCACAAAGTCTTTGGAGACATGGCTACAGTGACCCAAAACCTGCACCAGGACTCCCCTCTTCAAGTACTCACCACTTCTCAGAAAGCACAAGGTAGGAGCAAACCTTACATGCAAGTGTCTCTGGGAGATTTACAATCCAAACTACACACCTAACACATTTTGACAGACGGGGGGGTTGGGCCTCAGGAAGGCCCACTCTTTAGTTTGTGCCCTGGGTCTTGGCACAGACTGGATGAAGGAGGGTGTCTCACCCGTCTAAGAGGGCCAAACTATGAGCCCGGGGCTTCTCTTCTTTGCCTCCTCCCCCACTCCATCACTCTGTACTGAATTCTCTTGTGTCCCAGCCACTATGGAGCTGTGCTGGGGTCTGAGATGAACAGACGTGAAGGAGAGACAGAAAGAGACCCAGCGGCTGTATGTGAGAAGCCGTCAGAAAGACGAGAAGGCAGCAGTGATGGAAATTGGCAGTGATGGAGCAAAACCCCTGCTGGGATGTGTGGCAGAACAAGGAGCATCCTGCTCCAGATTCAGACACTAAAGTTACAGCTTAAACGCAAGGCCCAGCTGCCCAGAGAAGCAAGTCTCATTTGCCTAAGACACAAAGGGAGTCTGTGGAGAAGTGCCTGATGCAGTGAGGAGCACTAGGATGCTTACACAGCGAACCAGCATGCCCTGGGCCAATCAGAAGCCAATGCAAAGTAGCCTTTGCACTGTGTGGACTCAGACTGATTGACATGGAAAGACTCTCTAACGAACTTCTGTGTGTAAAACAAAATAGTCATAATATGTTTGAGGATTTTAAAAAAGTATGTGTATCTGTATTGTCTGGTGTATGTGTGTGTGTGTGTGTGTGTGTGTGTGTGTGTGTGTGTGTGTGTGTGCCAGTGCCCATGAAGTCCAGAAGAAGGCACTGGATCCCAGAGTTACAGGTGGTTGTAGGCCACCTGATTTGAGCCTGTGAACTGAACTCAGATCCTCCGCAAGAACAGGACTTGTCATTAACCACTGGGACATCTCTTCTGTACTCTAAAAAGCAAGTTTGAAAAACAATTGCTCAACTCAAACACCAGGAGCCCCAGAGCATCCTTCTAGTGACTTCAGTACCCTGTACCACCTGTGGCACAGCCCTTCTTTTGCCAATGCTCTCAACATCTGTGATTCTCCCAGTGACAACAGACCCTTGCTCTGCATGTTCTGAGGATTGGGGCTTTTCACAGGGAGCCCAGTGCATAGTACAGAGTGGGCTACAGACAGAAGGGTGAGAGAGCAGAAAGAAAGATCTCCCACCAGGTACCCCAGGCAATGTGGAGCTGAAGTGTCACCTGGAGTGAGGGGCAGGAAGGGGTAGGAAGGTCTTTCCACTTGGTTGAGTCTGAATACAGAGAGTGGTTAACTGAGAAAACAGGGAGATGAGGAGAAGATCTGGGGGCTTAGACGTCCTTCGTCCTGACCCGACTCAGCTCCCTCTCCCTTGCTTCCCCTCCTGGCCGGAGCCTCTTCCTGCCTTCTTGGCACCAGAAGCTCTGCTGGCTTCTGTCCTGAGCAGTGTGACCTGCTGCCCATGAGTAAGGACTGGGCCATTCCACAGTGACTAAGCTGTCACCTCCCCGTTTCCCGTAACCACCAAGGGAGGACTCACTCTGAATCACTCTTTATTGTTTTGAGTTTTTTTTTTTCTAGCTTCCAGTTTTTTGAATTTTTGAAGATCAACTACCCTAGGCAGGCTAACAGAGCTGAGTAAATGGTAGGAAACTGTCAGATATGCTTCCCACAGCCTACACGTAGGAGAGAGCCATAGAGCCCCCTTACTGGTCAGACCTGAGTTAGAATCCTGCCTGTTTCCTAGCCGTTCTGCTCCCTCAGACTACTCACTTTACCTTTCTGAACCTTAATTTTTCTTCAATAAATGGGATAATAATGTTCAGTCCAGACAATTGCTGTCTATAAAGCAACTGGCTAGGGTAGGCTTTCCAGTATAGGAAATTAATAAATATAAACAAAATGTGGCTCCTTAGATCCAAAATGGGCATACCTGCCAGAAAGGTGGGTGTCCCAGCTCCCCTGTCCACCCATCACCCCAAAAAGGCAATGGTAGACTTCTCACAGCCACATGTTGGGAATGTGGCTCAATAACTTAATTCTGTCAGCAATAGCCAATATTTATTGAGCACTTACTATTGGCCAGGTCCCATGCCAAGCACTTTCCATTAAATTATTAAATGAATTAGAGTTAGTTGTGACTGGTAGTAATTAGCTAACTTCCTCATGAGGGATAGGCCTAGGACCTGAACACAAATGGAGTAATGCCATACATAGAGACAAGGTTCTCTTGGGATGACCCCTAGCTAGGGATCACTGCCAAGTAATGATACCATACTAGGAACTCAAGTATCATTGATGCCCAGCCTAATTTGCACAGCAGTTACTCAGCTCCACTGTCCCATAGAGAGAAACTGCGTTTTGAACAGTGAAGAGGCACCCAGTCTGTCTAGTAGAGCTGACATAGGAACCCAAGGATCTTCAAAACCTACATGTTTCCACCTCTGTGTGCACAATGGCAGGAGTCAGGACAGACTGGCTTGGTCTTCTAGAAGCTCTTTGACTTGATTGTTTTATATCCATGGCTTCTGGCCTGCTTCAACCTTCTGCCCAGCTACCAGTGTCTGACAGGAGCTAGCAATGGGATTCCCTCTTTGTGATAAATCCTTTTCCCCTTCATACCAGTGGTCTCTACTCTCATAGGTTCTGGCCAGCCTCCAAAATGCCAGGGTTTAGGGTCCAGGAAATGTCTCTGCAGAGATCAGCAGGTTCACCAAGTGAGTTTTCTCTGGGAACAGACCTTGCCAGGGGTCTGACAGATACTTGCACGTGAAGAAATGTCCCTGCAAGGAAACAGCTGGGTTGTTGGGATAGCTTGTGTGCATGTGTGTGTAATCCTGATAGCTCATCTCACAAGGGGATGCTGGGGAATAGACCTGGCCTTATAGGCTCCTGTCAGAACCTCAGGCACAATGATGTTGACCCTGCTCTGTGACTTCACACACACACACACACACACACACACACACACACACACACACACACACTGTCACACATAGCTCAGGGCAGACCTGCTTATCTAGATTGAGTGTTGGAAATCTTTCGAGGGAGAGAGGGGATTAGGAAGAAAGGGCTGACAGTGATGATATGCTAATGACAGTTCCTTCCCTGCACTTGCCATGGCCCAGTACTAGGTTAAACTGGTCATACACATGCAGTATCTTGCATAATCTGGCATTTATCCACACTTGGCGGGTAAGAACTGATCTCTAGCAGATGAACAAACTGCCAGATAGGAAAATCTAAGAATTATGTGGCTAATGTGTCATGCACCACTATGCTTTGTAGCATAGTGTCTGATTGCTCTCATGATGTTCAATTTTCAGAGAAGTGCAGGTTTGCCCGTAGTCACCCAGATGGGATGAAGAGCTAGGTTAATCTGTCAATCATCCATGGTACCCCAGCTTCAGCTAAGACTGAATATTTATGGGCCATAGGATGATACAAGGATTTCAGGTCTTAAGCTCAGTCTGTCTCCTGGGCCGATGTGCTGACAAACCTCTTGGCCAAATCTTCAAAGATAATCAGGCAAGGCCTGGATGATCCCAGAGTATCTACTGAACATTGTGGTGCTTCTGGGAGTCTCTGGTGCTGTATGCGTACTCATGGGAGCAGACATGCAGGACTTCCCAAATGGCAAGACTCTGAATCAGGTGTGGAGAAAGCCATCTTTCTAGTTGGACCCTAGTGCCCAGGGTCCCCAGCCTCTGCTCCACACATAACAGCATAAGTTCAAAGGTAGGTTCCATCAGTTACCAGAGAAGTGAGGAAAAATAAGTGAGGTTGGAATCTCAACACCACTGCCTTGAATGTAAACATCCAGTCTTGATTCTGATCAAACTGTCTGCTCTACTTTTGACATTAAAGTATCCTAAAAATATGATGGTGGTTGTGGATATAATTGTTCAGTTGGTTTGTATGACACAGGGTCTCACAATGAAGCTATGGCTGGCCTGGGACTCATTACATAAATCAGGTTTCCCTGGAACTCAGAGAGAGAACCCCACCTGCCTCTGTCTCCAGGAGCTGGGATTAGAGATAAGTGCCACCATGTCCAGGTTAGATGTGATAGTTTAAAATCTAAAAATTCCTTGCTTATAGAAGTTGAATACAAAGTAGGAACCTGTACATTCTCCTTGGTTGTTTTTTACTCATTTATACTACGCAAACACTGAATACTTTAGAGGAGACATGGTGGCACACACCTGAATCCTAGCATCTAGGAGGCAAAGGCTCATGGCCATCCTCAGCTACATAGCAAGTCTAAGGTCAACCTGGGCCACATGAGACAAACCAGAACCTAGAAACCAGTGACAGCATCCCTGAACATAGGCTTTCCTTCTGTTAAGTGAGCTGAGGGTGACACCTTTCTCCCAGGAAAAGTATGTTGATGAGAGAGATGTCACATACACACATATATACACATATACACAGATATACATATATACTATACATAAGAGATATCATACATATATATATATACCTATACATATACACATATACACAGATATACATATATACTATACATAAGAGATGTCATACATATATATATACACCTATACATATACACATATACATATATACTATAGATATATACATATACACATACACAGATATACAGGTATGTATATACATATATACACATATAACATATACATACACAGATATACAGATACACATATAACATATATACATATACCTATATGTATATATACATATATATACATATACATACATTATATATTCTGTTTGTCTCTAAACTTAATATAAAATATGGCAGTGACCCTTCAGTATCCATGGGGGTTGGTTCAAACCCTCCAAATTACAAAATTTTACAGCTGCTCCAGTACATCTAAAGTAATAGAGTATCTCAATATAAACTTGATGCCACCCCCTGTAGCCCTTAACCCCAGATTATGTATAATATGAGCTACAATGTAGCCACTGTTTCTATATGGCTGTTGAGCCATGTGGTTTAGGAGCCAAACACAAGAGAAAAAAATCTACATATGTTCATTACAGATCCTTTTTTAAAAAAACCTTAATTATTTTTAAATCTTTGCTCAATTCAGTTTCCAGATGTAGAAAATCTTGATCCAAAGAGCAAGCTGTAGCTTTCCTTTCCATTTCAACTGCTATGGCCTAGGTCTATTGGACATTACCTTTCTCATAATGTCCTCCATCATCTCTAGGGATCCCCAGGGTGACTCACACTCTGCCTCTCGGATGTCACAGCTGCTGGCTGTCTCTAACAAGTGGAGGAGGTAAAAGTGTTTGCCCTAAGCCCAGGGGTCTCTTGGTTGTTGGCTCCTCTCAGAAGTGGGACAGCTTCTCAGACATGGCCCCTGCATCTAGAATGCCTGGGCTCTATCTAAATCCCAATTGTCATTGTCTTTGCTGTGTTTCAGTAACTTCTCTGGCCACAAAGAACACAAAGAACAGTTGAATTGAGGGTCCCAAGTAGATTCCATAAGACCTGGGGCCCACTGATGGCCCATGACACCTCCTCACGGTACACCATGAGGGGACATTTCCCTCCATCCTAACCCAATGCTTGTCACATTGCAGACTCTTTCCAAGACTGTCAGCATCTTGGGCATCTGTGACCTTCAAGGAAGCAGCCCTACCTCATGCCCCAAAGTGGATGACCTTACAGTCCAAGGACCCTTGGGTGGTACAGCACCAAAAGCTGTGTCACCACTGCTTAAGGACCTCCTGCATGACATCCGTTCACTCCCCATCCTGGCCTGCCACTCCCTCAGGCACAGACTCAGGCCAGGCTTTGGGATGCTAAAAATTATTTCTAGAGGTATTGAGGGTGAGGGGCAGAGTGCAGACGAGGTCCAAATGCCAGCCTTGCTCATAATACCAGGCCTGGTGCCCATGCTGAATCTGCCTCAGAACCCTCAGGAGCTTCTTCATCCCCAAGGACTGCTAGTAGGCAGATTTACTGCTCCTCGGCAGGGGCTCTGCCTTGCCTTGAAGTCACCTTCACTGATAAGGCCATCTGTAATTTGGGACCAGTTGAGCAGCAAGCCTGGGGAATTCCAGAACCCAGAAATAGAGTGGGGATAGATAAATCCAAACAGCTTCCACTAGAATCAGGGACGGTGGCCACAGCCTTCCTTGGGCAGAGCTTCAGAGTTGTCCAGGCAGGGAGGCAAGGTCAGCCTGACTCAGGAGAGAGATGAAATGACAATTAGATGTGAGGATGAGCATTTCCATAAGGTGCGTGTATTCCTCCATCTTACCAGACCCACAGAGAGCCTGACAGTCCAGCCAGAGAGCTGAATTGGTCCCAGCCGGCTTGTCTTATTTCTGCTTGAGTAGTCACAGCATGATGGTGCAGCTCCGTGGTAGCTCCGGCCTCCAGCTGCCATGCAGTCTCTTTCCTCCCATGCTTAGCTAACACACCTCACCTTGCTCTCTACGCACCAGAAACCCTGCCTCTTTCTGTTCCCCAGCCCATTGAGCTACCCTCAGCATCTTCACTTTAATGCTTTCTGCTTCTGCTCAGTCTCATCGCCCCGCCGCCTCTGAGAGGCTGTCACCTCCTCGACCTCTCAGGTTCTTCCATGAGATGCACCCTTTGCTTCCCTTTCACCTAGCCTGTCTCTCGTGGTCACCCTTCAGTATGTACCTCCTGACCCTATCCAGGTTGTGAGCGCCCGAGGGGGGTCAGTCCCGGGTCACATGTCACCTGCCTATAATGGAGGCAACCTACATTGGCTGTGAACACTGGTCTCCACACTGGTGTGAGGCATGCTGGGGCCTGGGATCTCGTGTCACCCCTCCAGATCTTACCAGCCTGTGCCCAAGGCTTGGTGACAACAC
This sequence comes from Montemys delectorum, assembly GCA_019843815.1. Lineage (NCBI taxonomy): Eukaryota > Metazoa > Chordata > Mammalia > Rodentia > Muridae > Montemys > Montemys delectorum. The sequence goes on along the minus strand of JADRCD010175684.1, from coordinate 5,156 downwards.
TGCATTCACCACAGTACCCTCTCTAAAAGCTACCTGCCGGACAACAGAAGGCACTTTCCCTGGATGATTAAGCCTGTAGTACCCAGTGTGGGGTGAAAGCAAGCTACACAGAAGAGCCATAATTCTAAGGCACCAAGCGACGTGGCTGCTGGCTCTGTAAACTTCAAGATACTCCTTCTCTTGTCGGAGTTAACTCACATAAAGTGAGGGGGTGGGACTGGATTATAGCATCCACTTTTAATGGGTACTTGTATTTTTTTTGGCAGGCCCTGGGCTAAAACCTGTATATTCAACACAGGTGATTCCCACAGATCCATATGAAGCCGGCACTGTTATTAGCCCCCATTTTGCAGGTGGGGAAACTGAATATTAGGGAGTTTATGTAACTTTCCCAAGGTCACGTGGCTAGAAAGAGACAGAGCCCAGGTCTGAACACAGGTTTGTCTGTCTCCTCCGGCCGCAGACCTCTCCACCTTGTCTCCTCTCAAAGGCTCTCCTGACCCCATTACCCAGAAACACATACCAGTCCAGAGCCTGAGAAGGAGTAGCTCAGGGTCCAACATGTTTCTACGAAGCACGGACCCTGGGAAGCTTGCACTCCACAGTGACCTGGCCACAGTGGGAACCCCAGCAGCCATATAGCAGCTCTGAGCTATATTAACCCTTACAAGCCAGAAACCAGCTGGAGGAGCAGCAGTTAGGGTTTAGGCTTGTTTTTAAAGTTCAACTCCCACTAATGCGTTACAGCCAGAGAAGAGCACATGATTCAGGAATCATCTAAAGTGGACTGGCTCCTGTAGCTACCACCCTGATGCAGACAAGAGGAGCACTACCTGAGCCCAGAGTCCCCATCCTGCCCTCCCTGTCATTACCTTCCAGGAACTGTGGGTTTTCATCTAAGAAGAGTCCCTGGGGCCATGGAGAATGGCTGGAAGAAGTTCATTTTCAAATTATCCTTTCATCTCCAGGGAAATTGAAAGTCTGAAGGAGCAGGTAGAAGGGGAGGGATTCAGCACAAGATGTGCTAAGCCCTCACACAGAGCAAATTAGCACAGGCACAGAGAAAGGAAAGAGCAGCTTGGTGTTCTTGGACCAGACTGTCATTGTGTGCGCATGTGCATGTATGTGAGCGTGCGCATCTGTGTGTAGGGAGAGCCACAGAACCCTGCCGGGGAAGCCCAAGGTCACCCTGGGAGGACAGGGGATGACAGTTCACCTCCCTCTGAATAGGTCCAGCCTTAATTGAGAAAGCAAGCCTCCAACCTGGGTCTGTCCCCTACACTCTAGGTCTGTCCCCTGTGTGCCCTTCCTTCTGGTTTCTCCAGAGATCACTGGACGGGCTTGAAAGAGGCACAAGAACTGTATAATGCCTCCCACTCGGGAAGAACCTCCCCATGATCAGCCTGTTGTCAAGTCCAAAGTCTCCCATGTAGGAAACAAGCCCATGTGGCATCTTGCATTGTACCATGGCTAGACTTCCTAAGAGTCAAGGAAAACAGAGAAGGCACAGATGAAGAAAAACTTAAGAGCAGCTCCAGAGCCAGAGAGCCAGTTCTCGTGCCTTGTAGTGAGTACTTTGGACATGGTGAGTGTCCACTCTCTACCCCCACTAGTTGTTGTCACACCCTGCCTCCAAATGTAATGATCAAGATGACAAACATATGGCAAACATCTTCCTGGGCACCAGTTTCAGGTTGAAGAAATAAGAAAAAGATGTTAAGTAGTAAAGTAAAATAAAATAGCAAAATTCTATAATTGATGGCAAAATTGCTATCTATGTCTTTAGCATTCGGAAGCCAAATCTGCTACGTGAAAATGCTGGTGTCCCTCTACACTGTGCACCAGTCTCTAAGGGCCTACCAGTTCTCCTCCGTTCTTAAGGGCCTGTGTGGACATCTGAGTGACACAGGAGTGAGGATAGTCTACCACACTGTAGGACAGAGTTGTGGCCAGGCTACTCCAGAGCTGGCCTGCACAGACCCAGTATGGCCTCTCAACTAGTTGTAATCATTAATAGCTCCACATCCCACTGTCCAAAGAGCTCAATTTGGATGAAAAGCTATGCACACTGGATGGCTTTCAAAGGTAAGAGGAGGCAGGCAGCCTATAGGCAGCTCCCTAGCAGGGAGACTCTAAGGCTCTGGGACCTTAAAGGACAGAGGGTCTGACATGTCTCTTCTCAGTGCTACATTCTCTAGGTCCCACTCAAGACAAACTTGCTGTGGATAAAGGTTATGTGTCAATTCCAGGACAGAGACATAAAGGCCAAATTAAGCCAGCCCGTATCAGAAATGGACAGTCTATGGGAAATGGTGTGCATTCTAGTGAGAGGAGGTAGCACCCCAGAGTCAGTTCTGGAGTCTAAGTGCAAAAAATACTATTAGGAGATAGAGCTAGAGCCAGGGACCAGGAATAAGGTAAGTTTGGGTAGAGGAAGTACTCCTGGATCAGTGGAGGAGGTATTGATGTCACTGTAGTACACAGACAAGGTGTCTTTCTCCTAGACTTTCAACTTGAAGGCACTGAATTAGAATGGTGAGGCTGTCCTGGCAGCCAAATGCATGCTAATGACTGTCATGGCAGAGTCATGCCACAGGAATAACCTTGTATGTTGACTTGATTCTCTGGTGTTGACTTTAAGACTCTACACACTGGCTACCTTGCCCTGTTGGACTGTCCATCTGGCCAGTTATACCTGACTGTGTGACTAAAGCTCAAGGGCCCTGGCATAGATCATTTATTAGCAATGTAATCTTGGGAGACTTAAAAAAAATCTCTCTGTGCTTTAATTTCTACATGTCAAATATATATATATATATATATATATATATGTATATATGTATGTATATATATACATATAGGCAAATATATGTGATCTATATAAGAATACTGCTGTTCTTCCAGGTGGCCTGACTTCTATTCTCAGCACAGGCATCAGGTAGTTCATAACTGCAGCTTCAGGGGATTTGATACCTTCGGCCTTCAAAGACACATGTACATACCCACATCCAGACATACACACCTGCAAATAATTTAAAACAATAAAGATAAATCTTTAAAAGTTTATCACGAGCACCATTTCTGAGTTATGCAAGCACTGGCCTAATATTATTTGTGTAAAGCACTAAAAGTCAGTCCAAAGCCGGGCAGTGGTGGGGCACGCCTTTAATCCCAGAGCTTGGGAGGCAGAGGCAGGCGGATTTCTGAGTTCAAGGCCAGCCTGGTCTACAGAGTGAGTTCCAGGACAGCCAGGGCTACACAGAGAAACCCTGTCTCTAAGGGGAAAAAAAGAAGAAAAAAGAAAAGAAAAAAAAGTCAGTCTAAGACATCGGAAGTTCTTAGTGTGTTAAAGTCCACAGGGCCCATAGGAGGCAGTGATAATGGGGATGTAGGTGCTGGTTACCTGCTGTAGGTGACAACTCTGAATGGGAGCAAAGCAAAATACCAAGATGGAAGCAAGATGAGCACTTTCCCTAGGACCTTGGGTCTCTTTGGACACCTTGAGAAAGGTTCTGAGAGTTCAATTGCATCAGCTGGTACAAGAAGATCCTTTGGGGACTCTGGAGCTCTTCTTGTCCTGTTTTTCACTTGCAGAGAAATGGCCCCAGTGAGTAAACCAAGGCCACAAAAAGCAGTTTCCAAACACAGTTACTCTGAAACAAACCCCCTACTTTCAAACACAGCCTGCTACCATAGCATGGTTCAGAGGAGCGTTCACTCTGGGGCCTGAGAATGGTGACACCAGGCAAGCTAGGGAATGAGCAGGCTAGGCAATATCCAACACTCTCTTTCTTCTTTCTTTATGTAGGTTTGTTTGGTATCTGGCTGCATTAGCACATATTAACTGTACAGATGAATGGGTTCACTAGGATATTTCCATGCGTGCCTGTAGTTTTTATATTGGTCACATAGCTACAGCCAAAGCAATACAAATCGGCACACAAAGGAATGCCTCCATGCCCACATTCATGTGACACTTTTTACAATAGTTAGCATACAAACCAGCCTAGAGCCAGTAGTTTTTACTTCTTATAGGCAAATGAACTCCCATATACACACACAGAAGTTGTGAAAATTCAGACTCTGGTGTGTGTTAGGGCAGGCACAGTGGGGCTTGGGGCTCCGCATGTTTGGGGGAGAGGATATCTTCCTGTGCTGCTGCTGCTCTAGATCTCAGGGGATATCAAGCTGTTCTAGATCTCAGGGGATATCAAAGCTAAAGGTCAGCACCCATCACAGGCTGCAAAATGAGTGTGTAATTTAAAATGTCCTAGCTATTGTGTATAAGAAATAAACAGTGCAGTAGTGGCACAGCTGTTCTAGACGTAACTAACCACTCTTTGAATTTAAGGCCCACTCCATGAGAAGAAGCACACACCTGACGCTGTTCAAGTGGCTGGAAACCTGAGACTAGATAGGTCATGTGAACTGGGGGCAGGGGTTATATTATTAATGAAACAAAGGAAGAAAAAAAAAAAAAAGAAAGTGACAGATGGACTTCATGCTGATAACATATTCCATTTAACCCAAACTATCAAAACTATATCCATTTCAATATATAATCAACATAAAAATTATCAATCCAACTGACATCCCCCTCACTCAACTGAGATATTTGGAATTTGGTGTCTTTTACATCTAGAGTACGTCTCTATCCAAAATGACATGTGCAATCCCTGTGTATGGCCATTGCCCACAGACAGGTTCTAGGTCATTTCATGGTAATTCCTTGGCCCTCTATACTAGCCAAATATGACCATTTTCTTCAGACTTACCTCACATTGATATTCCTAAATAGCCTACCCCAACAATGTGTGTGTCCAGGTTGATACAGCCACAGGCTAGGAGTAGCTAAGGCCCTGTGTTCAGTATCTGAAGGCCCACATACCCATACTCAGTGTCTGAGGGCATATCATGTTCAATGTAAGAACAGAATTGAAAATGCCTTCCATATGGTTCATGCCCTGCCCTTGTTTGGCCACATGTATAGAAAGAAGGGTTTGATAGGCTGTGATCTCATGGCCAAGCTCCAGTATGGCGTGCGTGGATCCTCTGTGGCTTTGGAGATGGCTCTTGTGCTGAAGAGACATCAATCGAATCAACTCCCCACAATTCTGGACACACAGGCAGACTATAGGAGTAAATCCCCCACAGCA
>JADRCD010175682.1:0-11782 GCA_019843815.1 Montemys delectorum | reverse complement strand
TTTTAGATCTGAGTCTTGCTTTTCTGGTGTGATGATGTGTCCAGGACTTTCTATGGTGGGAGAATTGGGTTCTGATGGTGCCAAGTAACCTTGATTTGTTTTGTTTATTTTCTTATGCTTGCCCCCTCCCCCCACCCCCCACGCACCATCTGGTTATCTCTAGTGCTACCTGCCCTTGGTAATTCTGACTGGAGTCAGTCCTTCCTGTGATCCTGGTTGTATTAGAACTCCTCAGAGTCAGACAGTCTCTGTGACCCTGTGATTCTGGGATCCTGTGACCCTGGGCTTGTTAGAGCACCTGGGAGTGCAGCAGCTTCCTCTGGGTATTGTGGGACTGGCTGTGGAGCCTGGGCCCAAGGCATGCTCAGGACACCAGCCCAGAGAGACCAGAAGGAACCCAAGCCACTCTGTTGGCAGAGTTCCTGTGTGCCCGGTCCCACTTGTCCCAGTTACTCCCGATGTTGCGACAGATTTTGGGTCCTCCTCACCTTTGATCCTGAGAGTTTCAGAGCACCTGGGAGTGGAGCTTCCTCTCTTAGTTTTCTTTCTATCACTGTGATAAAGATCATTACCAAAGACAACTTGAAGAAGAAACATTTGTTTAATTTACATATCCTGTGCCACAGTCTAGTAAGAGACACTAAAGCAGAAACTCAAGAAAGGGCTTGAAGGCAGGAACTGAAGTAGAAACCATGGAAAAACACCAATTGCTGGCTTACTTTCTATGCTTTGCTTAGCCTGCTTTCTATAGAACATGCAGGCCCACAGGCCCACAGGTTGAACCACTCTCAGTGGGATGGGACCCCCCACATTAGTCATTAATCAAGAAAATGTCACAGACTTTTCTACAGGGCCATCTGGTGGATTTCTAAATTGACCTAACCTTGTATCAACTTGACAAAAAACTAACCAGCATATTCCCTAAACTGTTTTGTGCTTCATCAAAACCACAGATACCCTTTTAATAAAAGCAGATTTATTAATTAGGCTTACAAAGTTCTGCTTCCATAGAGATTTTGATGTACTGCTATGACTTTTTCAGAAGCCTGACTATAAAACCATCAGGTATGGGGATGAATGATAGATTACTGAGGGAAAGCAAGCAAAGGAAACTAACTGATCAAGAGAGGAGAGAAAGAAAGAGATTTGGCTCAGTAGGAGAAGAATGATCACTAAATCATTTTAACTTGTTAAGTTAATATGCTAGAAAGCAAAACAATCCCGGTGGTATTTTCAAAACTTTTGTTTTGTATTTATTTTGGAAGCAAAGACTAAGAAAGAAATCCTAAAGGTGGAGTGATGGTTAGTCTTGCTTATGACCTTGATGAAGCGTTAGAGTCACCAGACAAATTAATCTCAGACCGTTTATCAGGGGTTGTCTAGATTGGGTTAATTAGAGTGGAAAGTACGAGGAGCGTCTCACAGGATGGAGTCTAGGACTGAATGGGAAGGAGAGAGTGAGCTGAGCCCAACCACTCATTTATTGCTGTCTATTTCCCGACTATGGCTGTGGCCAGCTGCTTTCTGCCCCACCTTCAAACCTTCTCTGCTATTTATAGTGTATCCTCTGTAGGTATAAGACAAAATAAACCCTTCTATCCTTAAGTTGCCTTTGCAAGGTATTTATCCTAATGATGAGACAAACAACTAATGAAGACAATGACTCCCAAAATTTGACATTCATATAAATATTGGGTGGGTGTACTTTTAAGAGACCTCATGAATAGTGATCTAAAATAACTCAGTAAATTTTGGAAATGTGAACAAATGGAATAATGCTAATCACTACTTGAATTTGTTCACTATTTTCTTTTCATCATACAAAAGACGGGACACTAATTGGGATTGGCAGATGGATTCTCACTAAAACTGCAGCCTGTTTAATTGATTTCTGTGTTGGAATAGCTTCTCCAGGGTCTTTTGAGCCAAGATGCAGGCATACTCTATAACACCACTGCTGTACAGGTTGTGTTTTGACATTCTTCCAGCTTTATCAGTTATGTCTGATTTCACTTGGTGTTTATTTTTTTGAAATCAGAATCAACTACATGCAAAGGCTCACTGTAAGAGCAGCTTGAATCAATTCAGCTTTGGCACATTAGAGAAAGACCCAAACATCTCGTTCTATTATGTCATGTTTTGGCATGTACAATTGTCCCTCCATGTCCTTGGCTCTGTGGCCCTACGTGCTGAAATCTACTGTTGCTCAAGTCTGTATGAAAGGGCTGGTGTTTGCATCTATACATACTCATCCTTCTATACTTTAGGATTTGTTGCTGTTGCTGGTTTTTTTTTTTTTTTTTTTTTTGAGATAGGATCTTGATATGTTGTCTAAGAAGATACTGACTTCTAGGCTCAAGTAATCTTGACCTGAGTAATTGGAACAGTAGGCAATGGCTCAGCATCCAGCCCTCTCACACTTAAAGCAATTTCTAGTTAATACCTGATGCAATGCAAATGTTGTACAAATAGTTACTATGTTATGTTAGTCTATGTGTACTCAGCCCAAATATGGTTTTTCCTCTTAAAATACATCTGTTGTTGGTTGAATGTGTGAATGTATTTGGAGACATACCATACGTCTGAAATATTGACAAACACCACCAGTGTTCACACCACTTGTTCTGTTGGCAGGTGCATTCCCTTTTTGACTTACTCACACCTTACACTTCACTTCTCTAAGCTTATCAAGGAATTACTTTAGGAAGATTAAGAGAGAGCCTGATTTAAATTTAGAAGCCATTGGGACCCAAGGACAGGAGGAGGGGGAGTAGACTAGTAATTCCTTCCTCTCAAGAATAAGGGATAATTAGTTATACTCAGTGTGTAGGCTCTTAAGTATTTTCTGGACTGGTGGTGTAGTCATTTTGAAGAAATAATATGGGATAGTCATGAGAACTGAAATAAGTTTCTTAAATCCCCAACTATCACAGAAGCTTCGGCTGTAATTCCTACTGAGCTTTTAAACTATATGAGTTAATTATAAATTTTGAACAGTTTTAATTATGAAATTTTGATGACTGCCATTGACACTAAGGTATGTAAAATAGTAATTCTGATGGGTTTGCTAGTTTCTCCAATTTTCAGACTGCAATAAAACTCAGAGACACTAGTGTTTGCTAGGAAAGCTAACACTGACAGATGGTGCATTTGTCAAAACGTGCAAGAGAATATGACTGGAAAAGGGTGTAGGTGCCAGGATGGGCTGTGATAGAGAAAGTTCTTATTGACTGCTGACCTTGACAGCCATAGAAAACAATTTCAGCAATACAAGCACTGTGACATGTGTAATGAGCAGTATGACATGTGTAATGGTGCTCACTTATGTAATCTGGGCTTTCACTGACAGAGACAAACTCATGGCCACTGTAGTTTTTCCCTTTAGTTACTGGTTAGAAAGCAGAGGCAACTGAACCACAGGGGAAAGAGTGAGACTTGGGGTACCAGGTTACTTTGATGCTATCTCTTATTTGGGGTACGGTAATTACATTCAAAGAGGAAGGTGTTCTTTCTTATAACCCAATTATGGACTTGCTTCTATAAAATCAATAGACCAGAGAGTGATACCTTTACTTCATTGTTCATTTGTGCCTTTTGCAGAATTAAGACACACTTGAGTTTCTTAGCCAGCTCTGACTAAGTAGAAACTCAAGCCGTACAAATCCTGATAGAAATGTGATTTTCTTCTGTCTTTTTTTACTATATATTTTCTTTATTTACATTTCAAATGATATCTCCTCTCCTGGATACCCCTCTGAAAAAATATCAAAAACAAAAACAAAAACCAAACCGTGTTTCCTCCCCCCTCCCCCTGCTCACCAACCCACCCTCTCCTACTTCCTGGCCCTGGCATTCCTCTACACTGGGGCATAAACATTCACAGGACCAAGGGCCTCTCCTCCCATTGATGACCAACTAGGCCATCCTCTACTACATATGCAGCTGGAGCCATGAGTCCCACTATATGTGCTCTTTGGTTGATGGTTTAGTCCCTGGGAGCTCTGAGGGTACTAGTTAGTTCATGTTGTTGTTTTTCCTAAAGGGCTGCAAACCCTTCAGCTCCTTGGGTCCTTTCTCTAGCTCCTTCATTAGGGACCTTATGCTCAGACCAATGGATGGTTGTGAGTCTCTACTTCTGTATTTGTCAGGCACTGTCAGAGCCTCTCAGGAGACAGCTATATCAGGCTCCTGTCAGCCAGCACTTGCTGACATTCACAATAGTGTTTGGGTTTGATAGTTGAATATGGAAAGGATTCCCAGGTGGAACAGTCTCTGGATTGTCCTTCTTTCAGTCTCTGCTGCATAATTTGTCTCTACAACTCCTTCCATGGGTATTTTGTTCCCCCTTCTAAGAACGAGCGAAGCATCCACACTTTGGTCTTCTATCTTCTTGAGTTTCTTGTGGTTTGTGGATTGTATTTTGGGTATTCTGAGCTTCTGAGCTAATATCCACTTATCAGAGAGTGCATGCCATGTGTGTTGTTTTGTGATTGGGTTACCTCACTCAGGATGATATTTGCTAGATCCATCCATTTCCCTAAGAATTTCATAAATTCATTGTTTCTAATAGCTGAGTGGTACTCCATTGTGTAGATGTACCACATTTTCTGTATCCATTCCTCTGTTGATGGATATTTTGGATGGTTCCAGTTTCTGGCTATTATAAATAAGGCTACTGTGAACATAGTAGAGCATGTGTCCTTATTACATGTTGGAGCATCTTCTGAGTATATTCCCAGGAGTGGTTATAGCTGAGTCCTCAGGTAGTACTATGTCCAGTTTCCCGAGGAACTGCCAAAATGATTTCCAGAGTGATACTACCAGCTTGCAATTCCACTAGCAATGAAGGAGTGTTCCTCTTTCTCCACATCCTGGCCAGCATCTGCTGTCATCTGAGTTTTTGATTCTAGCCATTCTGACTGGTATGAGGTGGAATCTCAGAGTTGTTTTGATTTGTGTTTCCCTGATGACTAAGGATGTTGAACATTTCTTTAGGGTGCTTCTCAGCCATTTGGTATTCCTCAGTTGAGAATTCTTTGATTAGCTCTGTATTTCATTTTTGATAGGTTTATTTGGTTCTCTAGATTCTAACTTCTTGAGTTCTTTGTTTATATTGGATATTAGCCCTTTATTGGATATATCCCAATCTGTTGGTGGCCATTTTGTCAAATTGATCCACTCCTATCTCCTTGTACAATGCTCAAGTCCAAATGGATCAAGATACCTCCATATAAAACCAGATAAGCTGAGACTAATAGAAAAGAAAGTGGGGAAGAGCCTGGAGCACATAGGCACAGAGGAAAATTTCCTGAACAGAACGCCAATAGCTCATGCTCTAAGATCAAGAACTGACAAATGGAACATCATAAAATTACAAAGCTTCTGTAAGGCAAAGGACATTGTTAATAGGAAATGTGATATTTTTAATGTTACTAATTTTTTTTTTTGGAAAATTTTACATGTACCTAATGCCTTCTGATTTCTGTTACCATCTTGTAGCTACTTCCAGTTCCCACCAAACAAAACTCTTTCCCGAGTTTCCCTCATTTTTCCTGTCTTTTTCTTTTTTGGTGTGACTTGCTGAGATGCTGAGATTAACTAGGGGTGTCTGTGGTGTGTCCCATTGGAGAATGGTGGGCTCATCAGTGGATACAAAACTGGAGATGGTTTCCCTTCCCCCAGAATCTATGAATAGTTAATAACAGCATGAGGTAGCATGAACTTCTTCCTGATCCGTGATCGACTACTAACTGGCCTGATTTTAAACAGCTCCACTGCATACAGCTATTGTGAGATCATGATTGAATGAGTTATGCCATGCACAGAAAATACCCTTTCACATCTCTTCTTCATAACTTCTATCTCTTTTATCTCCCTATCCTCTGGCTTTTTACATTCTTTCTTATTCCTCTCCCATGATCTTCCTTGACTCTCCTCTGACTCTGTCTCTGTCTTTGTCTTTCTTTCTCTCTGAGTTTGTGTGTGTGTGTATATGTGTGTGTATGATGTCCCATTTAGGGATGAACACTCCACTGTCACTTACTTTTGTGTCTTTAATGAGTTATCAATCTGTGTATTAAATAGTCCCTATTATAATGAGAGTATTCTTTGAGGTAGCTAGCTATTTTTTGTTTTCCAAGCACATATTGCTGGTAAAGACACCCACAGACTGAAAGTCAAGGGATAGAAAGCAACCCACAAAGCATATAGAAATGAAAGTAGAAGATCTAACGAAGTAGATGTTAAACCACATTAGTCAGGAATAATAAGAAAATCACTACATATTATCACAAGTAACAATTTACCAAGACGTAACAGTTGCAACCATACAGACAGCAAATAGTGGAGCTCCAAATCCCACAAATGCACTACTAATGGACATGGAAGTTCAGATAGATCCCGATACAATGCTAATAAATATAGTGATAATAAATAAACAAATGTATTTATGTGTTTTAATATCTTCAAATAGGGTATTATAGCTAAAAATAAATAAGGAATCTTCAGCTATAAACTACACCAGAGATTAAGAGGACTCAATAGATTCCTAGAGAATATTACATCCAGCAGAAAGAGGAAACGTATCTCAGCCTATGGAATGTTTTCTAAGATGAACTGCATTTTATGCCATAAATCAAGTCTTACTAAATACAAATAACCGAAAAGACCTCTTGTCTTGCATTTTATCAGATCAGAATGCCATAGAACCAGAAAGACTACAGTAACTTTGTGAAAACATGGAGATTGAATAATAATTTTTAAAATACCTTTTATTTGTTCATTGAAAAATTCCCATATCCAAGATACAATGTATCTTGGATTCCCACTCTCTTCTTACTTTTTGTTTCTTTTATTTTGATAAGCCACTAAGTCCAGTAAATCAATTAATGCTGTCTGCAAGAGTGTTGATTGACTTTGTTGGTTTGAGCTTATTTATGTCTTGTGCAGGTAACCACAATTGCAGTGAGTTCATGGGTGCTATGTCCAGACAACAGGAGCTCACAGCATTCTTCTACATCCTCCAGCTCACTCTCCATCTCCTGAAGACAGCAGCTCCCAGCACTCAGTCCCATCCTCCAGCTCTTAGATTCTTTCCAGCCCTTCTGCAATATTCTGGAGCCCTGGGGAGTTGAGACAGATGTCCTAGTTATGGCTGGAGTACTCAACAGCCATTTACTTTCAGCACTTTGACCAGCTGTGAGTTCCTGCATTGGCTGCTGCCCACTGCAAAAGAAGCTTCTTTGGCTAAGGAAGAGAGTGGCACTAACCTATGGGGCAAATTGCTGTCACAGCTGGGTTGAGTTCAAAGGATTGTACTCTTCTGGTTGTTGAGACTTCTTGGTGCTGTGTGTGTGGGAGAGGCAAGTGATAGCTGTTGGTCTCTTTAGCCTCACTAAATTTGGAGTTCTGCTGCATGAGGAGAGAAGAGAAATTGTAACCTTTCCATTTCTGGTCTCACGGGTATGGGAGGAGCTTTGCTTCGTGGCAGTTACTGCTTTCTCCCAGGCCTTCTTGACAGGTGAGGAGAGGGCTTCCATTTGAGTCTCAGCATTTCCGCAGAGTTCCATGCAGAGATCTCCCCTGGCTGAATTAACTTGTTGACAGACCTGGTCTTTTTGCTAGGTAAGAGCTCACTTACTCTGCATTGTCTTCTCTCTCACTCTGTTTTACTGGTGAGGCTTCTAGTCCCCCATCTCACCTGGAAGTCTTGAACAATAGTTCCTGTTTGACCAGAAAGTAACTGAAGGAATATACAAAAATGAAAGCACAACGAACTAGAAATTTTGGAATATGGTTAAGGAAAAAATATGCAAATATTTACATTAAAAAATCAGAATGCTCTATAATAAACAATAATACATCTCAAGGTCCTTGTCAAACAAAAGCCATCCAAACTTCAAAGGAGTAGATGATGAGAAATAATACAAATCAGGGTAGAATTCTATGCAGTGGGGATTGTATTGGTTTCTTTTCTCATTGCCATGACAAAGGCCTGACAAAATAACTTTAAGTGGGGAAGGGTACATTTTGGCTTTCAGTTTGAGTGTACAATCCAGAATTGAGGAAAGTCACCATGGCAAGCATCAATCACGGTGTGTGGCAGTCAGAAAGCATAGCCAGAGACTTGTCTTGCTTTCTCTTTTACATTCAATCTAGTATAGCTGTGGAATGTGTGGCCTAAACACAGAGTGGAACTTCAGACTTTTTTTTTTTTTTCAATTTTTAAAAGAATTGTTTACAATATAAATTCATTTACATTATTTATTACTGCCTCTGTGTATGTCTGTGTGAGGGTGTCAGATCCTCTAGAACTGGAATTAGAGAATGTTATGAACTGCCATCTCACCAGCCCCATGTATTCAGTCTTAATTAATCCAGTATAAAAACTCTTTCAAAGAGAAGCCCAGAGGTTTGTTTACTAAGTAATTCCAGACTTTGACAGGTTGACAATCAGTATTAACTACCACAGACACTAGAAGTGTAATACATAGAATTCATCACACTCAAGTCAACCCAACATAATCACTAAATATCAGATTGCTTGCACAGAGCTGTGAGGGACAGTGTCTGAAGGGACAAAGGTAAGTCACCCATTATAGCACTTGTTAAACTGATGATGGTCAGAAGATGAGGAAACAGTACCTTTTGCTACAGTGAAGTGGAAGTTTCTGGATCTGTCCGGCGATACAAACTCATGCTGTGTTTTGCTAAGAGAAACCCACATGGTGTTTTGCTGATGGAAGACCCATGGGAGGACATGTAGTGTTTGGAGAGAGTATGAATAGGACTCACGGGACAGTGATGGCCTGCTTGCATAGCTAGTTTTGCAACACTTTGTTGGTCTTGCAGCTTCTCTGATCTTCACTTCATTGATAAAGTCACGGCAGAGAACTTCTCCTGGTGCCCCAGTTGGTCCTGGTTGCTGTCACTGACTTGATTTATTTTGACAGAGGCCTGGAGGTTTCTGCTAGATCATTCCACCACTGCTGACTGATTTGTGTTTGCTATCCTGACACTACTTAACTGGACTGCTGGTATCCTGATAGAGATTGGAATCAACCCAAGGAACTACTTTTAAACAGGTCCACATTCTCTTGTCCTATTTACCATCTTTTCTCCCCTGCCTTCAGACAGTGGGGTAGAAATGGGGGAGTTGAAGCATTTGAGAACCTTTATTAAAAGTAGGTTTTTTTTTTTTTTAAATCTAAGCCTATACTACAGTCTATGGAACATAAATATCTCATTCATTTCATGAATTGAGCAACACAAATATACCTTTGGTAGTAAGGGCCAAAGGATGGGGATTTAATCACTGCTAGGGAATGTATCTTTCTAAAGAACAAGTAAGTCATTAATTTTGAACTTTTCTTCTCCTAATCTGTGTGTAGTAGCCAAGTATGAAGCAAGCAGAAGTGTTCAGGTGGAACATGAGCCACAACCCCATTTTCCTTCAGTTTCATGAGAGCATCTGATAGAAAAAGGAAATGTCCCTGGAAAGGACAGAGCATAGAAGAGAGATGCTTCAGGATTACTGCAGGCTTTGTGCATGTGTATTACACATAACTTGTTTCTATCATGTCATGACTATATTGCAGATTTCCTGTAGGTCTGAGCATTACAATTGTCTCCATTTGGATCAGAGATTTCCGTAAGAGATTTCCGTAAGTTCAGGAAGGATCATGCCTATGCACATGCCAGTCTTCTCTAGGTCTGGAGCTTCTTTCATGGTCACATTCAAGACTAATCTCAATGATGTCCGGGACTCATGAGTTGTTAGGGTTTCATCATGATGACTTGTGAAATGATACGTCACTGTAAAATTGAACAAGACAGGATATAACCCATGATTGAAGAGTTTCATAAACATTAACTCCATGTAACAAAGTATATGTCAGAATATATACATTCTTAACTTCCTTTCTATCCCTTTCTTTAAATTAAAATCATTTTTGTAATAGTAAAAGGATCAAAACCCCACCTAGAGATTTTTTTTCAGGAAAATTAATACTATAATAAAAAAAGTTTTGGTGGTTAATTACAGAGATCAATTGAATAGGTAATAGAAGGATTCATAATGAGATCTTACCACTTTGTTAAGTAAGAGATAAATGCTTGGTTTCTGGAATCTATTATGTGAAAGAATTGTCAAAAGTTTTCAGGTTGAAAGTGTCTACCAAACAATTCTTTAGAAATTAAAGGAGGAAGATACACTTCTCAATTTACTTTAGCAAGACAGAATTGCTTTTTATATTAAAATACATCAAGATATTATAAGAAAATGAATACAGACCTCATGAACGTATGCAAAAGTTCATTAAACTATGAGTCCTGGCTATCTGTAAATAAGAAGCTGGAGAACCCACAATGGACTTTATTCATGGTTTTTGTGTGTGTGTGTGCATGTGTGTGTTTAATTATTTTTAGTTGGTTTGTTTTAATTTTCTTTTTTCCTTTCTTAGAGAGAGATAAAGAAAATGACTTTAGGTATGTAGGAGGTTAGGAGCTGGAAGAGGGGAATAATGTGATCAAAATATAATAAATGAAAACATTTAAAATAAGAAATAAATTAATTAAAAATAAAGTTTTATTAGAATATTGCCACATCGGCCATTTGCCGTGACAGCGCTGAGCAGCTTCAGATATAACAGAAAGTGTCTAGTCTGCGGGGTTGTGACATTTACTATGTGATTCTTAAAGCTCTTTGCTGATTCCTGATGGAGATATAGAATTCCACATTCAAATTGTAAATGTTGATTCTGAAATCTTTAAGCTATGTTCACTCAGGAGACCTGGGGCTGAGTGGGTACCAGCTCAAGCAGTGGGGAACAGGGCATCCATGCAGCACAGAGAGATGTTCATGGCCTACAGTGGGTAGAATACGGAGAACACAGCAACAGGGCAATGGATAATATGTGAACATAGAATGTTTTCTCAAACCAAAAAGTAAGAACAAATCTCAATCTAAAAATTCCAGAAGTCCAGAAGAATCACAAAGATAGGTAAAAATATAGCAGGCACCAACTTAGAGAACTTCCTACTTACCAAGGCAAGTCTAATTCAAGTATGTAAATAAGTAGGGATCAGTTGAGTTCACACTAAGTAAGAAATAAATAGGCAAGCAAACAAACAAACAGACAAAAAACCCAAAACTGTTCTTTAGGATAGACTGCCCACTAATAAGTATAGATTGACTTATAAAAGCCACCATTTGGTAGTTATAAAAATACTAATTAATTCAGCCAAGAAAGATCACAGAATTCTAAGTAGAAGCAAGAATGCATTAGAATCAGTTGTTAAAGCTTTAGCAATTTTGTAAGTTCATTGTTAAAGTTATTAACATTGAGATTATGTGAATGTAGAATTAAAGATATTCCAAAAAAGCTCATCACTTGAGATGAAACCCCTTACCCTGAGCATTAACTTATTTTTGCCTTGACACCATGTGCCACCCAGCTCCTCTCTGTCACCCAGGACCAATGCCTCCTTTGTCTTATTCCCATTCTACCTCTCTCTCCTAAATGGACCCAGTCTGTAGGCTGGCTAGGTGAGATTGCCACCCTCAGCTCTGGACTTTAAGCTCTGGACTCCTCCTGGAGTCAAAAGTCTTTTTCCCCATAGTTTTGGCAAATCTCCAAAACCAGACACTGATTGGCTCAGTTTAAGACACAAAAACATGCCTTAACCAATCACTGCCTGAAGGCAGCTGGACAAGAGGCATAGGAGGGAATGTGATGATTGTACCCGTCAAGGTTGATTCTGAGGCTTTTAAGTCAGGAGTCTA